>QLPI01052994.1:0-10740 GCA_003314275.1 Chroogomphus rutilus
AGGTAGGCTAGCCCCCATGTATTAGGTACCATACTAAATCTTTGGATCCCCCTTCGCCAGTGCACCGCCTTAGGGTAGAACGCCTGCTTAGGTTGCCCTTACAGGTAGAGTATTACAATATCTATTACCAGTTATTAGATACTGTAGTACTTTATCTATTAATATAATATACTAACAAACACTCGCACAAGTGTGAAAATTAGTTATAGGTCATTGAAGATGTATTGCTGCCGGTGCTTATGTCAAAAATGTTTGCTATCCATTATCTTTTTTCCTACCAACTTCTATTCTACAAGACACCTATCTTGTCATCTCATTAATCTCCCACTTGAATCCCTATCTGTTCCAACTACCTCAAGATAAAATAACCACCTCTATCCTGATTAGGACAAAGCAAAGTGCCTGTTCACCAGTGTACGGTTGTAGAACCGGCTCAAATGTGGCACTATATTTTTTCTAACAAAAGTGTTTGCTTTTGCGGCATATAGTTTATATGTATGTTTTCTATTGTATTTAGATGTATTTTTCTCCTCCAATCCTGTGTGTAAAAATATTTCCTCCATGATGTCATGTATGTCTTATCTTCTCATGTAATATTGTTTCTCTGAGTTTCTTTATCTCCTATGTACATCATATATATTGTATATGTTGTAAAAACAAAATGTAATCAAGTTTTTCTATCTCCTATTGCCCCAGAAATTTAAAAACCTTTATTTTCTTTGTTTTCTGCTTAAATTGCAGAATTCTTTTTATTTTCACTCCACACCTCTGGCTCTTAATTCTGTCATGAAGTATTAGAGGGCTGGGCCTGAGAGGTAAAAAATAGCATACTGAATCCTTGATGCATCCAATTTGAAGGCAGACAGGTGGTCTCAGAAGTTCAGCATTGTTATGGCCCATGCCACCAAATAAACCCACATTAAACCCCACAACCACCCGCACCATTTCCAGGACTTTTCTGATCGCTCAAAGACTGAATAACCAATTTCCAGATGTCTGATACATCATTCCGAGGTTCCGCACTTCCGAGCCTCCGAAGATTCCAAAGTCAAGGTTCCGCTCCTTTGATAGATGACACGCAGGATCATCGCGTACCTCACTCCTTGTTCTTCGTTTTATATTGCCCCTTGTACTCTCTTCCCCCCCTTGTCTTTACTCGGTAAAAGATAATACAAGAACTAGATACATGTATATAAGTCACCAGTTGACTGGACTATTCGCCAGTACGAATATTGACTTAATACTGCATCATAGTTTCTGATTAAGTTCCGGTAAACTTTCCGACTCTCCGAAATTAGGGACAGATGATCGAGGAGGGTGCAACACATAAGTTGAAGCCAAGTCCCTGCAACCTCAAACCACCCATACCACCCTATACCGTGAACAGTCCCAAGACCCCTGGCATTCCCGACTTCCATCTGCTCTGATCCCGATCCCAATTCCGACCCTCAGTCCCCGCCCTCGGAATACGGATCCCCCCTTTGGAAACCATTCGGAACCCTCCAAAAACCCTTCTGGAAGTCTCCAGCTAAGTGCCGACACGCAGATTTAACAAGCATGCATTGAAGAATGTCTGGAGCTTATCTTGGTCCATACATCATAAACCTCAGGGTCCCAAACCTTGGCTCAAGAATTGGAGTCAAAGGGCTGGGGTTGTACCATGAGCAAGAGTGCTCTTTTGAGGAGCTTGTCTTTGTTGATGCTGGGAGCATTGTTGTTTTGAGCATCATTATTGAATGGGTCATCACCACCATCAGGTGGTAGAGGAGTGCCTTGTCCTCCATCCCTGCTAGGAGGAAATCCTCCTTCATTGAGGGTGTGGATGGATCTGACATTGTCTGGTTGTTCTGGGAGTTATCGTCCTTCCAAGCTTGCCTGTAGTTGGCTTGTTGAGGATCCTGGAATGGTGTTTTGCCTTATGGTGTTTGTATTGGAACAAGTGGTCATCATAGACATATTAATAATGAGATTAGGAGTGTGAGTCTGATAATACTGTTAAGAATGCGAGCGGCGAGGGTCTTAATGCATAAAGCTTAGCAAGGTTGAAATTCACAGAGGTTTGGGGTAGGGCTTGGCTTCAGGTTATGTACTGCACCTTCCAAATTTCATTGTATCTCTCACTTTGGACAGAGGTTCAGAGTGGAGCAAGGTTGTAGAAACCATTTGATAAAAGCTCAGAGAGTAAGTGAGGTTTGCCTAGTTGAATTCTAAGTTGATTATCAGACTACTGAACTTCTACTTTACATGCATGTTTTATACTAGTGAGTATTTCGAATTTCAACAATCTTTAATGACCGAGAACAAGGAAAATACAAATGGAGAAAGGATCTCCAACTGAAAGAACAAGGAAACTAAAGTACAAGGGGCTTGAACGAACTTTATGACCAAGCTGCTGCAGGATCTGAATGGTATATTGAGTGGGATATTGATGTACTTCCATTTCAGGAAATGGTAGATGAAGTTGAGTCAATTGGTGAGATAAGGGAATGGAGATTAAAGTTGTTTAGTAAAATAAAGGTCAGTTATGACTGGTGAATGGTGATGGCAGGGAAGGTCTAATAAGACTGATAACTGACACACAGAGCAACAAGTGCCTTTGGGGCTTGTCAATATGGATGCTAAAGACAAGTATATAATAGAGTAACTACTAACCTTTGGGGCTTGTCAATATGGATGCTAAAGACAAGACCCAAAGGTGTGCAATGGTGCGTTGTTATGGGCGCTTATTTAAGCGCCAGAGAATGCAAATGCAAAAGAGAAAAGCACAAAAGAGAAAACACAAGTGCAAGAATAAAACACACATGCAGGGGAATAAAATCATGCCCCAACAAATGGAGGGTGCAATGTCTGGTCATAAGGCTGAGATTGGCAGCAGAGGTTGTATAAACTAAGGGAGGTAGGCAAGCAGGATTGGCTGAGGATAAGACACATCCATGTGGTTTGAGCCTGTTAAATCTGCATGTCAGGTGCTTAGCTAGATGCTTCCGGAAGGGTTTCCAGAGGTTCTGAATAGTTTCCAAGAGGGGGCTTGTACTCCAGAGGTAGAGGGACTAAGGTCATGGGTTCATGGATGGAAGCAGAATGGGACAGAAAGACAGAAGTGCTGGGGACTTGGGACTGTTCACAATATTAGATAGTTCGACTAGTCATTTAAGTGGTTCAAGGTCACAGGGACTTGGCTTCAACTTATGTGTTGCACCTTCCTCAATTGTCTGTCCCTAATTTTGGAAAGTTGGAAAGTTTACCGGAACTGAATTGGAAACTATGATGCAGAATTAAGTCGATATTTGTACTGGCAAATAGTCCAGTTGACTGGTATCTTATATACATGTATCTAGTCCTTGTACTAACTTTGCCAAGTAATGACAAGGGAAGGAGAGAGTACAAGGGGAGGAGAGGGTACAAGGGGCTTAATACAGAACAAAGAACAAGGGGGTGAGGTATGCGATGATCCTGAGCATCGTTTATCAAAAGAGCAGAACCTTGGTCTCTGAATCTTGGAGGTTTGGTATTGTGGAACTGTGGGTTGGTACAACAGAATTTGTGGAAAGCAATTGTTCAGGCTTTAAATGGTTGGAAAGGTCCCAGAAACAGTGTGGGTGGTTGTGGGGATTAATGTGGGTTTATTGGTGGCATGGGCCATAACAGAGCTGGAGATGAAGGTGGATGTGGTTTTGGTGAGATCATGACAGAAACTTATTCTTTATTTTTTTTCATTGATTTTACTCACCTGTACATTAGTCTGTTCATACAGGTAATATACTCATTTGACATCATTTGTGAAAATGCTGAGTGTGTTCATACACTTTGTTAATTCTTACAAGATCCTCATCAAATAGACCCAAATGTACCATATTCTTCCATAACCTAGCACCTTGGTTTCATTGTTCTTGAGTATATTTGCAGTAAACATTTGACAAAATATATTGGCTATATCTTTGATAGACACCTCCTCATCTGGAGGAACTGTTAAAAGGGCTAAATACAAAGTATTCAGTGTTCATTGCAAAGCACTCTGAATATTTAGAAATCTGTACCTAAATACAAAGTACTATTGCAAAGGGTAAGTCAGAATGGTAAGATTTTATAGAATATTTGATACTCACTTCAGTGTTCATCATGAAGCACTGAAGTGACTGGAATCTTAACAGACTACTTATATATGTGTGAAAGGACAATGGGAAAAATAACTATGTCTAAATGGAGATGACAATATAGAGAAAGAATAACAATGGAAATGAATGATAACAATGGAAGAAGTGTTGACAATGGTGGACAGTTAATCATGTCCACCAAAATAAGTGTTTGGTCTGGACTAAATCACATACCCTAATCTTAACAGGAACAACTAGAAGGAGTTCAGAGAAAAGATCATGTTTATATTATAAATATCAAGATTGGAAACTCACAGGAAAATTGAGTTCTCAATCTTGACTAGGGAATGGCATAGGGTCACCCACAGGTCAAGTTTTGGTAGACCCACACCCAAACATATGGGAACCAAAGCCCATCAACCCATGGTTTTTTTCCAAGGGTTTCTGGGTTTCTGGGTGTCAGGTATGTGTCATACATATATGTATGGTCATGCCTGGCTCACAAAAAAATATCCAAATGTTCTGACTGAGGCTTGAAGAGTAAACACTGTACCTAGCTCTCAACACACCTACCACCTATAACCGATCTATTCACTGTCACCCACCTGATGCTAACAAAGATAACACTGCCAAAGGATGGTAAGTTCTAGGAATATTCACCAGGACATTATGGCAAAAACCAATTAAAGAAATGGCCAGCATACTAGCTTGATCGATGACATTGACACCATTGTATACTTCACGTAGTGACATCATGCACATGGTACCAGTTGCATATCGACAACATTGACATTGGCCACACCTGACATACACATATATTATGCATGAGGATAACAAAAAATATAGAGGCAAGTGGGTCTGATATCAGTATGCGTACCCTTGCCACCTGCTCATGTATAATCATTAATATTTGACATTAGGTTTTTTTTTGTTTCCAAAGAAAGGAATCTGCTCTCAGACACCTTATGTGATTAATGTATGACTAGGTAGTGTGGGATTGGGTTCAACTCGACTCACTAACCCCCCCCCCTTCCCAATCCCCTCAGCTGAGGGGCTAGGCTGCCGCCCTGGACTCCATATGCAGTGGTCCATAGTCAGGCTAAGATGGGTTGGACCCCATGTGGGCTCCAGGCAGAAGGTAGGATATGGATTTCTCCACTTCTTGGATTGCCCGATCAAGTTTCACCTAATCCTTGGGAAACTACTGTTGAGACTTTGGTTTTGGCCTTTCTGTTCATTTTCCTTGCCCGATCGAGTTTCACCCAACCTTAGGGTGGCTGCCGTTGGGACTTCCTTTTCTAAATTTCATGTTTTGTTTCCTTGCCCGATCAAGTTTCACTCAACCTTAGGGTGGCTGCTGTTGGGACTTGTTTTCTCTTGTTACTTGTTTTTCCCGATTTTGTCTTTCGGCCAGATTTTAGTTTTCTTACGCATTCTCTTGTTTTTCTGAGTCCTTTCGTGGGTTTCTGGTTCTCCTTTGCTGTACCTTGTTTCTTTATTCTTTGTTTTACACTTCGGGTTTCCTGAATTTTGGCTGTTCTTCTTGCATTCTCAGTTTTTCTTGGGTTTCTTGGGACTTCCTTGTTTAAACTGTTTTTGGTTTTCCAGATTGGGGTTTCTTGAATTTTCTGGGCTTGAGTTTTGTTTTGGGGTCTGAGGATGCAATTGTCCCTCATATGCCCTTTACTGTGGCATCCAGTGTAGTGGTCACCATTATGGATCTTCCATCTATTTGGACCGACCCTCCATTCTCTTTCATAACCACGCAGTGTATCCATTACCAGTTCCATCTCTGCCTCCGAACCTGATCCATCTGGGGATCCTTCCTCGACTCTTTTGAACACGAGCTTCACATGCCAAGATGACTCGTTCCTGTTGCCATTCTACTGATGCCTTTTGTATAGGAGTGGGGGAGTCTTCAGCCTTTTTATTAGTTTTCTCTCTACAATTTCCTCCATTTGGGCTTTGTCTAGGTTCACAGGGACATTTGAGATCCTGAGTGTTGCCCCTTGTCTAGTTTCCATGGGAATTCGACATACACTATCGTCGCCTCCTCAGCCTCAACCACCCTCAACCTTTTTCTGTTCAGCACCCTGTTTTTGTTGCACCCTTGTGGGAGTTTCAGCAGGGCCCAAACTTCCGGGTTAGGGGTTCTCGAGTTTGGTTTTGACGTTTGGATCAACTGGAGGGCAGGTGCATCTGTGCCCTCTCTGCCCCTTCCCACTCAATGAGTCGATTGGTGGTGGTTACAATCCTGTCTGTGAGCCCTTTTTTCCTCCTTCGGTAATATCTCAATGACTTGCACCCATAGACCATTGCTAATATGATGCGGCTGGAGATTTCCCAAAGCTGGTTTCTTTCTTCAACTTTCTCCACATACACTTCATATACCCCATCAGGGTATGTTCTGGCCTTCTTGAGCTACTTGTTGTGGGGCTACTGATGTTTCTATTGGTTGTAGGAGCTGAGGGCCTGTGCATATCCCTGTAGGGATTCATGGAGGTTTTCTGGGTCTGCTGATGCTTTCCTTCGTGTTGAAGAGTTTACCAGTTGCCGAGCTGCTAGTGCTGCCCCTTTTGACCCTGGGCCAGCTAGTGCTCGCTACTTGTGGGGAGCCAGAACCTGCAGATGGGTCTATCCTGTCCTTGTTCCTCGAGGGAGTTTTAAGGGTGGTGTTTCCACTACCCTGCTCCCAGGGTTTCTGATGAATGGGTCTAATGGATTTGGGGTCCGTTTTCCTCCTTTTTGTCGTGGGAGTCTCCTCGCCACTTCCACCTTTTTTGCGCTTCATCACTGTCGGGGTAGTCAGTGGAATAGATTCGCTCGATGATGATGATGTTTGGGTTTTCTGGCTGGTATCGCTTACCAAAGGCGATGCGGATTTCATGGTCGTTCTAGTTCTTGAGTGAATTAAATTCAAACAAGTGGTCCCCCGAACGAAGGGGGGACTTTGACATTAGGTTTTCATTGTCACAAGCACCCGCTTTACTTACATGTCACTGTGACTGGCTTCACAAGATAAAGATAACCTTATCTCTGACCTCTTCCTGGTTGTTCCTCCAGATGAGGGAGTGTCCATCAAAGATATAGCCAATGCATTTTGTCAAATGTTTACTGCAAATATACTCATTGACAAAGCAACCAAGGAGCTGGGTTGTGGAAGAATATGGTACATTTGGGTCTATTTGATGAAGATCTATGGAAGGTGATCAAACAGATGTGGAAGATGGTTTTAGAGGACCCAACTGAGTCGATCCTCCTGACTTACCTCTATCCAAAATGTGAAGGCTATCTTCTCACCAAGTTGTACCCCATGTGCCCTCCAGATGGAGCAAGCATCCATTCAAGAACTCTCAGTGGCATTTGTGCACAGCGCAGACGCTCATGGCACATGAAGGCAGGGTCCATGGGCGATGGATGAATATGGTGTGTTTGATGAGAATCTTGTTAGAAAGTAAAAAGTGAATAGTTTCTTTTTGTGCATTGTTTCAAAAGGGCGTACTTACCTCTGCATCACTACTGCATTCCGCGCAGGAGCTGTACACTATCCAACTTCTTCATCCGAGTGTGTGCGACATTTCTGCCCAACGTTCCGGTGTCCCGCACGTACTTCTGCGTTTTGTATACATTACGTGTGGATCCTTGCAGCGGTCGTTAGGCCGCCGCTACTGCTGTCGTTTCCGTCCAGTGCGTATTATCCGTAGCAGTGAGTCCCGACATTTATTTCACACTTGCATCGCGCGTGACTCCTGTTACCAACGTGCGTGACTTCCGGTACACGTGCTTGACTCACACGCGTTACCGTTAGTGTCGCCGTAACAGATATGACGCACGCGCATGCTTTGTTTTTGTATAAGTAGTTTAGCTTGTAGTTTTGGAAATCTAGTTGATTCCATCCTGACCACTCTCGTGGAATGTGCAGAACACAGTAACTGTACATCCACTTGGAGTGGGATCCGGGCCACATGCAAATCGAAGGAAATGAGCTGGCCGACGAGCATTCAAAGAGAGCGGCCGGAGGGGACCTCTCCCGCACCGATGACATTCCAGAGCTACTCCGAAAGCACTTTCTGGTAAGTATAGTAGCCTTGAAGGCCAGCCAGAAGAAGTCTGTCCTCCAGCGCTGGATGAGGGTCCTATCAAAATCGCCCCGATATGCCCAAATTTCCCAAGTTGACTTGAAACTTCCGAAACATCAGATCTATAGGACGCTGGGCTTCCTGCTTAGTGAAAGTATGCCATGCCTATTAAAAGCCTGTTTTTCCCACCACCAACAGGATTTCCATTCTACTCTACTTATGGAACCCTGGATATGCAGAATTCAGAAGTGGACCCACCCCATACACCATGAATCAGCATAGGATCTGGAGATATGTGATGGAAGTTTAGGAGATTGGATTTCAGGAGGTACATGGAGTGTTGATGCAGCTTGAAGAGGTGTGTTGGAATAATTTGATCGGCATCCGTGCATTTGTTGCCATGTCACATTAGTCACACATTCTTTGTAATTCCCTCATATATTTGCAACGAGCCATCAAATCCGCTCAAGCCAAACAGTTGCTCTTTCCGCGGTCCTTGCTCACCACCACCGAAATTTCAACATTTTCTAGGTACTTCTCACAACAATATTAGAGTCCTAATATCAGACTGAGATTAATTTCTAGTGTCTGTATTAACCACGACTCAATACATACCATGTAATCAAACTTCTTCGGCGTTCAATCTGGTAACCAGCGACCTGATACCGGCGATCAGGTTCCGGCGTTTGGCCTGTTCTGGAGGTTTGCTTAAGTCGTCCGAGGAGGCAGCGCTTAGCTCACGTCTCCTGATCGCAGTTTTAAACATTTGAAAGAATCATTTATATAACTCCTCGCCTTCACATCAGGCGATAACGAAATGCTTCCGGCCTTCGTGTTTCCTGTATTCCTCCTCAGTCTCCTGTTTACTCTTGCAGTTTACCTACTGTATGCGCCGTTCTCAAACTCACGTGCAAATCGACTTCCTCTCCCTCCAGGCCCTTTCAAGTGGCCCATAGTGGGGAACATCTTCAATATCCCCCGCTCAAAAGAGTGGGTCACATTCGCAGCTTGGCGAAAAATATACGGTAAGCGACACGGACTTGGCCTTTCCAATTTCAATAAATATAATTATCACAGGTGACATGACATCTGTAACAACTTTTGGTCGTTCAATCATTATCCTCAACTCTGCAAAAGCCGCGATCGATCTTTTAGACAAACAGTCTTCCATATACTCCGATCGACCAAACTTTCCCATGGCTGGAGAGCTTATGGGCTGGGATCAGTCGATAGCACTGAGTCCGTATAATTCCCGCTTTCGCGAGATGAGGCGCATTACGAAAGGTGTCCTGGGACCGGGTGTTGTGGGTATGTTTAGCGAGCTGCAGGAGAGGGAGTGCATAAGGTGTTTGGGGCGACTATTGAATACCCCCGAGCAGTTCTTGGATCACATACGACAGTGAGGCTCTTTTTTGTTCGAATCCTTTCCTGAATGGTGAATATGATGCTCATCGTGTCTGGTTGACTGGGACTCAGCGTGGCGGGAGCGATTATATTAAGCATCTGCTACGGATACGATGTATCAGAAGACGATGATCCCCTCGTGAAACTTGCCGAGTCCAGCGTTGGCCAATTTTCTGACGCGACAACTCCAGGAGCCTTTATTGTCGATTTTATACCGTGGTGTGAGTTTATTTCGTGCTCCTCTATCTACATCATTTGATGACTTAATGGACTGGCGGGTCGATCTTTCGCGTAGTGAAATATATTCCGGCCAGTCTTCCAGGAATGGGTTTCCTGCGCAAAGCTGCGCTATGGAGGAGGACCCTTTTCGACACGGTGGAAGTACCATTTCAGTTCACCAAATCGCAATTGGTAAGTTTAGACCATCACCTATTATGTTCTTTACGCCCCCGGGTGAACGATCCGAGTATTACAGGCGCAAGGATCGGATCGACTGTCGTTCTTGTCGAAGCTGCTCGAGGAAGGATGTACTCCTGAGAAGGAGGAAGTGTATAAATGGGCAGCAGCGTCGCTGTATACGGGTGAGTTAATATTGAAATCTGCATGCGTACTGATTATATTTAATGAGGATGTATCAGGTGGGGCTGATACAGTAGGTATATTCTTTCTTTCGGCTATCCAGCAGATAATAATGGCAATTTTGGAATAAAGACTGTTTCCTCAATGTCTTCATTCTTCCTCGCAATGTGCACACACCCCCACGTTCAGCGCGCGGCACAGGCTGAGCTAGATCGTGTCATAGGCAGCGACAGACTTCCCTCCTTATCTGATCGTACCCACTTACCATACCTCGACGCACTGATCAAGGAACTAATGCGGTGGGCCCCTATTGCACCCCTAGGCAAGTGAATATCTATGTGTCTATTAAGCTCAGGCTCACCACTCCAGTGACCATTTTCATTCTTGTCCTCTCAAAACAGGCATTCCCCATTTTGTGACCCAGGAAAACGTCTACGGAGGATACAAGATCCCCGCTGGTTCCACAGTTATTGCTAACATATGGTACAACTGAAAATATACTTATAGTTTAACACTCACTCGGTTCGTACCCGACTAGGGCGTTTCTGCGTGATCCCGAGGTATACTCCAATCCAGACGAATTT
>QLPI01052998.1:0-18731 GCA_003314275.1 Chroogomphus rutilus
ATTCTTCATACCTTATTGTTCTCCATTCCTTATGCCACCCTGTTCCACATCTTGCTTCCTAACCTATATAAGTAGCAGATGTATGTAGATAGTTCCTCACTCTGAATATCAACTTGGTTCGCATCCCCTTGTCCACCCTCCTCTTGTCTAAAGTCCTTCACTCAAGCCGACACTCTCGGCACCTTCATGGACCTCTCCTCTGTTCAAATCAGTGGCACGCACGGAACAGCAGGGTGCAACACACAAGCACGTTGAAGCCTAGCCACCCCAAATGGTCTGCAGGACTTGACTGACTCCTCGGCTTTACCCAGTCATAACAGGTGATATGAAAGCAGGAAGGGTGATAGGAGAAAAGGGCAGGATGACACCTGGACATGATAAGGGTGTTGTCAAGTCAAATGTTGAGGGATAAGGCTTAAAATTGGACAGGAGGCGGATGGTACCTGTAGGAAGGTGTGTGCCAAAAAATTAGGAGGATTGGACAAGTGTGTGTTGCAGTGTGGGACAGTTAAAATGCAGGGCCCATAACCTGTTGGCAGGGAAGGTCTAGAGACTCTTAACTGTCACACACAGAGAGCAACAAGGGCCTTTGAGGCTTGTCAATATGGATGCTAAAGACAAGTATATAACAAAGTAACTACTAACCTTTGGGACTTATCAATATGGACACCCCTTAACCTTTTTATATATAGAGATAGATATTCTCCAGTTCCATCACAATCTCCTGGTTGACTAATACCTGATTAGTTGGTGTAGTTGCCACACCCAAAAGAAGTAACCAGTAATCTAGCCTTCCAGTGTTTTAAGTGCTTCGCCAGATTCTCGGTGCTGGTGCTGGTGCTGGTGTTTGGACTCAACTCAGATAGGACTGTTGACTGCTCCATATTCTGTCCAGAGTATTGAACCATGCTCCATACATGTTTTCTGTTCATATACGGTGCTGAAGAACATTTGTGACCCATTAAGGGGCTTGCCAGGTTGCATTTATTTACATTCTGTTCTCATTTGTCCAGTTCAATGATATTATCTTTTTTCCCTCCAGCTCTGGCTCCTTTAAGACAATCATTAGTGGTGCTGCATTCTGGCCTGATGGGAAATACCATACTCCGTTTCGATGAGTTAACTGAGCTCGAAATGCAAGGACGCTTGGAACGAACTATCTTGTGAGCTTCAATTTTTCGTGGAACTTCATATCCTCCCACTGTGTGACCCTAGCTATCATAAACACAGTCAAGTGTTTCATCAAGTGTTCACAATGGCCTCTTCAATGTGGCAAGGAATATACAAGGACGCTCGTGAGATGAGCCACAACGCAATCATGATATTTGTATAGCTGTAGTGCAAGCTTCATGTTTCTGATTCAACAATATATAGCTTAGGCCTCCGTCTTCGCTTTCAGGGCCTCTAATTTTGTCCGCTTAGACAGCTCCTCGGTCCGGCGAATGAAACTGAAATGTTCCTGTCAGCGAGCCAACTCCTAGCGATGACTTCCATACTGTCACAAGTATAAAACAAACTCACTCCTTGTATTGACATCTGGAAAGGAAGAAACACCAGCGAATATGGAGATATTTATCAGACGCTCCAAGCCTTATAAAAACGGTACATACAGCTCATACCCATGTCTAACAAAACATGGACATTAGCACACCAAAGGTCCAAGTGTATGGATAGAAAGCATTCACCGTTCGTGATCACACTCCCATGGAAGATAGGCATTCTTCCGGCGGCACAAATTCAATGGAATGAGGAGGCTGAGGAGACAAAAGGTCCGCAGCGGTTAATCAACATGAATAGAGAAGTTTTCAGTAAATTCTCTGGCTTGCAAACATATTACAATATGCTCACGCAGAACATCCGTCCCTATATCCCAGCGGTACTTTATGCATTTGCAGTTCATCTTGAGATGCAGTTGTTGATTGAGCCATGTGGAGTGCTGTGTTCCATGGGTGCCAATGGGTGAAGCTTCTCAGCTCCGCTCACATTTCGTGTCATGAAGCGGTCAGCTCCAATCCACCAGACCGCCAGGAAAGATCTACCCAAGAGAGCCAAATTAGGCATACCTTCTAAAACCACGCCAAGGATATTTTCCAACGTTGGTGATATTCGAACTGCGTTGCAAAGCAATGAAGTTGAGGAGGTTATCCAAGGTAATTAGCTTTGCAAGTTATTCAAGCCAACTTACGATCGTAGCATTCCAATAGCTTTGACAACATTGAGGAATCAACTGCTCATTCATATTGACGAGGATGCGCCCCTTCTGCAGGACGAACGAATACTACTGACAAAAACCTGGCTGGAGAACTCTCCAGGTGCACAAGACGTGTTTTCCATCATCGGAAGGGCACCGAAAGTATCTATCTCATATATATTTATATATTATATATTCTGACCGAAACATGATTTTATTTTCAAAACAGCCAAGCGCTAAAGTATCTTCCCTGTGTCTTACAGTTCTCGCAGCCATTTTAAATCTCCTCTCAACCCATTTTGTCTACCACACACTTGGAAAACCTGTTATCAAGACGTTGCTCTCTCCCCCTCACATCCGACAGCTCAACGCCAACCTTTCTCACAAAAATTCCGATATGATTATATCCACTCTCAAGCTATTTAATGCGATGTCCAATTTTGCAGGAGGCATGGAAAAGCGATCCATTTTGGATGGCTTCCCATGGGGGCAGAGGGTATGCATAATCACTTTCATACCCTTCCTATACTTTGAACTATTTGTTCCTTTTAGTCACTTCATAAGTTGCTTTTTCTTCGCAGAAAAAGCATGAGCTTTCAAGACACGTATATCTTGGATAATCCAGGTCCTGTTTACTGCTCCTTTTGTATTTTTTTATCTCAAAGGTTATTCTTTAGACATTCGTACGCTTTACATATCTTTCATCCTCTCGTTTCTCTCGAATATGGTGCCTCCCCCTGTCAAAATATCATTCCTCGAACAGCACAAAGATTTATTTCTTTTGATTTTCAAAGGTATTTTTCAGGATCCCTATGTTATCACTCGTCAAATCCTAGAAGTATGCTGGGAAGGGATATGGAGCGATTCCAAAATAAAGCGAACTCTCAAGATTGGCTTATTTAACGAGCCAACCTTTGACCACCTCCTCAAACTATATGACCGTGATGCTCCTGAGGACAATACTACGGGCCATGTGCCAGCTGACATGGTTCATCAATTCATGCTGGCAGTGATGACTCGTCCTGGGGTAGGTATCTGTTTTAAGAGCCGGGGTTGGTATCCAAGAGACAAGTCATTAGAAGAGATCACAGGGAATAACGCTGACCCGGATGCTGAACTCGAGGCTATGACTGGTCAAGGTGGCAGAATCTACAATAAAATACTAGGCAACATCATGAAAAGTCTCAAGGTCAATGAAGATCCAAGACAGCAAGAGCTTGCTTTCAGAATTCTCGAAGCATGTCCAGAACTTGTTGCAGGGTCAGCTCTGCCTTTATTTTTAGTAATTCATCTCACCACAATAATCTTTAGTTACTGGCCGACCATCAATTTGACTTTAGAGCCCCGTCTCTCCTCCCGGTGGATCACGAATATCTCCGTTCTCGGTAACGTGATATCACTGCCAGTTCCTACATCTTCCTTTCTGCTCCCCCAATCCACACACTACAATCCCTCCCCGCCTCCCTTGTCCTCTGTGACCGCCAACATTCTGCCTTCTGTTCTGAACAAAACACACCTTACAAAAGGTCTCCAGTCTTCTTCGATTCTCGTCCAACATTGCACTGCTCTCACACTGTCAAAATGCCTCATCAAACTGGATCGCGTCTTGCGCATCTTTCGCGAAGTTTCACACAATCTGGAAGAAGACAGTGAGAATGGACAGTGGTTGAGATGTTCCCGGGAACTAGAGAACGAGATTGAAAGGAAAGTGCCAGATTTTATGGTCATCGTTGCAATGGTGTTGCAGAAACGCTCCCTAGGTTTAAGCAGCTGTCAAGTGGCGTTGCTCACAGAATCAGCCCTTCGCCTCCTCTGGCTATATCACAAGCTGTTCCCCAGACTTGTCTCAGAAGTGAGGTTCGATGTTGGAAAGCTTCTTATGGGCGTCTTCGTCTCCATAGTTCCCTCGTTTGTTTCCACAAATGATGGTGAGATCGATACCGACACCTTCCTGCTACACCGAACCGAATGCGGGTTAGACATCTTGCGACAGTTACATGTCGTGCGTTTACTTGTAGAAAGTGATCAATTCACTTGGTCCAGTAAATTAGGTGCATCATACTGACGTTTCCTCATACCGCTATATTTTGATCCAAACTTATGTTTTTAGCCGCCTCTCCTCATAGCCATCTTTATGCCATATTCACACTCTACACCAAGACTTCTCATCCCATCATGCGAAATGCCACTTCGGATCTACTTAAACACACACTCTCGCCAAGCATTCTGTTTTCTCACGATCCCCTCGAGCTGGATCTCTGGCTCAGTGCACTTCCGTTAACACAGAGATCGGCCGATGCGATAGCACCAGATGGTACACCACTCACAGACGAGAGCACTAGCGTACTTACTTTTGTCGACGATTGCATTCAGCGGTGCTTGAAGACCCCTTACCGCTATCTGGAAAATGGCACTACATTTTTCAACCAGAATGCCCACCTCAAAAACGAGTCATCCTCACCTCAGGATCCCAGCGTATTTCCTAGCCCTCTGCTTATGACCATTCTCGAGCAGCTGCGGGCCAAGAGTGTCGCCAATCTGTTGTCGCCTTCCGATATTCTCGCAATTGTCACATTCATTAGAAAGCTCACATGTGCTTTAACAACCAAGATGCGTGACCTTCAAAGCGTTTGGGCAATATGGACGAGATTGGACGAGATTGTCTCTATTCCAGCTGTTGCCCCCAATTCGATTGTCATGCAAAAGGCGATCAGAAGAGAATCAGACCTATTGTCGCGTGCATTGAAATTGAACCAAAACCCACGGACTCACTCTCCAACGCCTTGTCTACCCATCCAGAAGTTTCTGACGCAAGTGGAGAGCCTTTCTATTCGTGAGTCATAATTAGACTGTCGGAGTCCGTATTGATGGTGCTGTCTGATATATCAGCTTCCTCTGAAGTAGCCTCATCCAATGCCGCTTATAAGCTTGTTGACTGGATGCGCCTAATTCATCTGCCTTTTCATCACACCGAAATCGATCGCTTGCTCAAAGTCATTATTCGTTTTTCACCTTCTGCCGCAACAGAATTTTTTTATCAAATAGATCCTCAATCTGGTTATATGTGGTCTGGTTTTGATGATCGAACAAAAATATTGGAGGAAAGGTAGGCACCTATATCTCACAGTAATACGAACATATCATCTAACCAGTTATTAAGTATCCCATTTGAATGGGCCCACCTACATTCCACCCCCGAACAGTTGCTACAGACAAATGTCAAGGAAGCCCTGACGTCTTTATTTTTCTCCTCGAAGAGGGCGTGGAATAGCTCCCTTGAGCGCAGAGTATCTACATGCATGCATAGACTTGCAAAGGGCAACGGCATGGGCAGTACACTGACGTCACTTAGGCAGGCCGAATTATCCCTATTAGGATCTATCATGCGCCGAGGCCACTCTCAGCCAAACAATATTGATTTGACCCAATTAAAACATGCATTATTCTCAGAATCTGAATCTATCAGAGAGTTGTATTGCTCCAAGGACATCTCAAATGTAGAACTAGTAGGCGAGTTTAAATACTTGTTGGACTTCTTGCGCTATCTGATGTCTTGTGCAGAGCTCTCTGGTCTTGTTGAAGCCACCCTTCAGCCTCACATTTCATCGGATCGTGAAATTGCGCTTGGGTATTGCAACTTTTGGATTTCTGAGAGTGAAACTTATAACAGCCTGCGAACGGTACAGTATGTTGACGGTGTTACTATCAGTTATTTATGTTCTTGTTTCAGTACACGTTGACATCCCCATGGATACCATTCATGGAACCCATGAACGTGATCAAACATCTTGACACCATCGTCAACGCTCTGGAAGACGGTCAACTGCTTGACGACACTGATCAGATCACGATTAATGTCGTTCTGGACACTCTTATACAGTTCTCCACAAACGCGCAGGTCCTGAAAACACTTCAATGTCGGATACATGGACTGATTGCTATCCGACCGTCCCTTCATAAGAAGACAGCTCTTGACACACTTCTCTTGCTAGTTATAGACTCCAGATTTCCCCTTGGCTACAATGCTTTGTCCTTACCTCTGGTTCAAACCCCTAAAGTATCTGACATCACCTTTTCTGCACAGGAGCGATGGGACATCCGCTCTGCTCCGTTGCCTTTGGATTCCACACTTATGACCACCCTTTTAGATTTGAAAGACTGGGATGAAAATATTGCAAGGATCATATCAGGGATTATATACAATTCCTCTTCTGCAAGACGCATGTTTTGGGCTTGGCTATTCAAAACCGAACCCGCTCAATCATCGTCACTATCATTTTTCGTTATCCCTTTGCACGCGTACCTGGACATTATGACATTTCAGAGTGATGAGAGAGTTAATCGGTTACCTGATACGTGGTTCGTGGCTATTGTACGGTATCTTTTCCAAGCTGGAACATCTGACGTTTTGCGGACCCTGTGTGCGTCCTGTATTTGGCTGGTTTTCCAAGTTTATACAACAAACCGGGAACATTATATCACTCACCTCGTAAGAGAATTACAAAATGGAAACGGTACATTGGTTAACCCCCACTCCATACGACTACTTCGTGACCTCCATCGACGAGACATAACGACCTTTTCTCCCGTGTTGATCGATATTACTGAAAAGGCACTGGAATGGATGGTGCATCAATTTTCAGGCCATGATATATCTGAGGATGAATTCACAGTCCTTCATGAGATATGTGAGTCTCCTTCACCATATGCATCAAAGGAACTACCACATAATCGACATTACTAGCTCAATTGGCTGCCCACGTGGAGATGAAGGCATATTTGGTGGAACCCGTTTTCAAAGCTGCAATTCAGAACTGCTTACATATTCCGAATGTGATTAAAAGCCTCCCACCCTTGATGATGTCTGCACACCTGAAGGCGAGTAGCTCTGCTATATAGGGGTTACTCATGCCTGACAAACAACTAGCCTGCTGCAGGCAACCGTTGTTTACAAAGTATAGTGCAGCATTCGCATCTATATAGTCTTGGAGATCCCTCTCACCCGAGCAGACAGCCAATCATCGAACTTTTACACACATTATTCCACATCCATCCGATCAACACGTGCCAGCCAACTCATGTTGCACCTCTTACACGCTTATATGGTGGGACCTTGTCCCTCTCAGATCGTTTACTTTTCTCCATATTTTATCTCTACGAAAGGCAACGAAAGGAGTCAGTGGCTTCTATATTCCGAAATTGGTCCCCGACACCTTCTGCTCCGCCGCCCCAAGATATCATACAAGCCATTACTAGTCTTGACCCGGCAAAAGTCTTTCGAACATGTACTGCGTTTCCCACAAGGCGACAACTAGATGGGAATGGTCACATGTGGATTCCAATCGACTGTGAAGATGAGCTGTACGACCCTGCCTTTTTGACATTGTTGGTTGTGCAACTAGTGTTGGAACACAAAGTGTTATCCTCCACAGGGTGGGTCCAAGTGTTCAGAAGTAATATCGTTTCTCTTGTCATCTGCGTCTTCACTTCGAGGAACGAGAACTTTCGGAATGTAGGGGTAACTGCCATAGCCGGCTTGCTACAACGAATTCAGGTTCGTACCCTCTTTCAAAGCTCGACATATCCCTAATACCTCCATAGGAGGCCGATTTTATGGAAAGGGGCCAAGTCATCTACATCATGAATATATTGCGAGATCTTCTTCCCCGTTCATTGTCTACGTCGTCAGCTCCACGATTGCCCACATACTCGGTGATCCTGCTAGCACATGCTCTACGCGCGATCTTCTATCCTTCATCTTTTCTCTATCCCCTCGTATCTCGATTCCTCCTTCAACGTCCAGAACTAGACACGACGGACGTACCCATGTTATATTCGCTCTTGTATAGTAGTGAAGATGGAGTGTGGGTCAGAGAACGCACGTGGATGATCCGGTTCTTATGCGTGGCCATCTCGGATGGTGGTGCGCAGGACTGGAAGATGCTTAGACGAAGGCACACCTGGGATCTCGTGGCCAGTATGTGGCAAGCAACTAGACCAGAAGAGAGATCACTAAGGAAAGCGGTGCTGGAGGTAAGTAACACCATGATACCCAAATCGGCGCTTCACTCCTCGTTTTCCGCCAGTTTCTTGCCAATCTATCTTTGAATCGATACGCCATCAATTCTCTTATTCTTCACTCCTCGCTCTTAACGTGGATCGAAATGCAACTCGAGACAAGAACAGCCAGTGATGGAGAATCTATTGCCTGGGTAAAGATTTTAGAGAACATTATTGTCACAGCCTTCAGACATACAAGTGAAAAAGCTACGCCCGGAGAATTCCACGCCTCGTTAAGCCGATCTTTATATTTGCTAACCCGCACCATTACCGTCTCAGGTAAGTCAAAGCTAAGTTCACGTGAGAGCCATCATCTAAGAAGATATAACTCAGACATCCCAACCTTGACTACCAATATTGGGTTATTACAACGTATTTCTCGAGTCATGCTGCGTATCGCTGCCAATCCCTCCGGCCGTAGTAATGTCCTGGCAGATCTTCTCCAGCATACAAGCCATGTCTTACAAAGCTTTGAGCCTCTTTTGCTGTGGAGAGACGAGGCAAAGACGAGAAAGCATTGCTCTCCTGCGACTATAGCACTACAGCCACCACTCCACCGTGCGCGAGGGCTCTTCGATACCATTGAGACATCAGAGAGCATTACAGACAATACTCGGTATCCATTATGTGCATGGGCTGAAATCGTATCTACACTCTGGAGAGTAGCGATGGCACTGGACAGTCCCAGTCTTCCAGTCGACATTAGAACCTGGGATATTCTGACATGTAGACTGCTCCTCCTGCGAGCTTCACCTTGGTTTGCTTCGGGGTCACGAAATGAGAATAATATCGAAGAGTGGGTTAGAAGAGAGACTCTGGCTTTTCTTCTGAAAGGTGGAGGTGGAGAAAGAGAGGTCGAGTTAAACCAGGGCCAATAAGGCGCTTTGCTTGAGTCCGAGGTGTATGTGCGAGTATATTTTTAACTGCTACCTCTGGCCGAGCCTTATTGTTATTTTGGGGGAGAGGGCGGGAATTTCACCCACCTCTATTGTTCCTATAATCCCATTCCGTTTACAACTGCTGTCAGAATTATTGTCATCTTGTCTGTGAGTGAACATTTTCCCAACATTGAATATCCCTGCGGTCGGAGTTTTCTTCTCCTTCGAATCTTTGCATCACACATCCTTCCGGAAGCGGTGCAGACTTTTCTCTCCCCTTTGCCTTGCTACATGTTTCAACTATCACTACGATCAAGGAAAAGATCAGGATATCTTGACTCCCTCGATAATTGATTGATATAAGAGAACACCCAGACTTGCAGCCCTTACGGTATAACGTGGCTATCGATTATGACCGATTGACACCCTGGATGGCAAAAGTACAAGGTGAGGGGCTGTGAATGAACTGTAGATCTTTAAGAACCTATGCTGTAATGATTTGGGTTCATCTCCACGTCATATGCTTCACACGAAGTTGCCTAATATACACGGGGTACGGTACATACATAATTTACTTTCGGTATTGTCATCTGCCGGCATAGTTGCCATGGATCACAGTTGTATTCTGACATCAATCATCCCACTGGCACTTCCGATGCCACTCTACCAATTTCAGCTGCTCCTGGACACTGGGGACCTTCATCAAAGGTTGCTTGATCTGAGTTATTTTTTTAAACTCTTGAAATTTCGCTGATCGGCGGCTAGAGTTACCCACTACTTACCAGTGTGCCCCTTGTAATTCGACGTCTTCACTGGGGCACGATTTTTTATCTGCCTCGACAGCAGATCGAATGCACTAGCTGGCCTCGTTTTGAGAACCCTGCTGATGGCCACGAAAACCAACTTCAGCATACAAAAGCACACTGTTGAACGATGCACTTGTCTCCAGCCAGCCTAGTACAATTTTATCATGTCTTATAGACAATGGAACCTGCAAGAACACGGTACTACAAACAACCAGGGGAATGATCCTGAAGGCTCAAATCAGTCTAATTGTGGGTTATGTTGGCCCCTCCCTACAACCTTTCTCGAATCACTAATAACTACCTGCTTTTGTTCCATGTAAATCTGAAACCCCCTCTTCCATATTCCCGTGAATCTATTCGTTATTCGATGTTATGATCTCGTTCTCCTATAGTGCAAAGGGGTATGTTGTCTAGCCTAACAATTCACCGTATCACGACCTGTCTAAAGAAACTCATGCACAGATAGCAACCAGTGCTCTGTTGACACGGGATACTACAACTATGTAGGTGTCAACTCAGGTGAAAGCAGTAAGTGCCATTCGTTGAGGTATTATGGACATTCATGAACTCGTCACTAGATAACAGAACCTATGAGACACCCCAAGCCCTTCCTAGTACAGAGATGACCCCCGTAAGCAAGATCCTAAAACCGACCGCACAAACAATTCCGATATTTTTTACCAATCCAGCACATCTGGATCGAACGAAGCAACACGACATCGGGCCATGCCCTCAGTCATCTGATCGTTGAGATTTCGCGCGATGGGGTCACGTCATACTTTTGTGGATGGGAAGGCTGCAGATATCCGGTTGGATTTGCCAAGCGAACCCAGCTGATAACCCATATCCGATCTGTACATCTTCAAGAGAAACCCTACCTGTGTACTACTTGGTTCGTTCACACCATCTACTTTCTTGTCCTCTTGTCGCTCATCATTTCGCATAGCAACGCCGTATTCGAACGTAAACAAGATGCTATTCGGCATGTTGCTTCCATGAACAGCAGGCAGTACAGATGCAGCGGCTGGTGAGCTATACTGAATTTCTGTTGATGGGATGCCCACCTTATTAAACAGCGATCGGATATTCTCTCGTAAACAACACCGAGATGTTCACGAAGAGTCTTGCTTATCTCGGGAGTCCTAAAGAGCAAGTTATTTTGCTGCCGAGCCATTTTTAGCATGTCGTAATTCTCCTCAATGCGCTGACCCAATGACCTGTATTTTTGTCATTCTCCTCGTGTGTGTACACCTTAACGAAGCAAGTCATTCCCTTATATGTATCATGAGTCATGCTGAAGAAACTAGCATCACAACACATAATTGACAATTTGGTGCTGGGGCAGTGCTCTGTGGCTTCTGAAATAATACCGAAGAATCATTAAACGCGACAATCAGCCTAATAAAACATTACAGGCTATACCGAAATAGATGGGGATGAGTATCCACATATCCCAATGGAAATTATTGTATTCATGGCAAGCCAAGTTACTGTTCGTATACTATGAACCCCCATAGTCGTATTGTTCCTTTCAATCGTCCACGCTATAGCTTCCCAAACTAATTGCATGACCACCCTTCCGTAACTCGTGATAATGAAGGGCTAGCTCTTCATACAAAAGCTAATATGGTTAGCTTGGCCCATACGAACAGAGTTTTTTCGTTTCAGCTGTAATATCCCTATGTAGTTGTTGGACAGAATCAATAACTAATAATATATCTCTGACATCAGATTGAAACTCGTCTTCCTAACGTCTGGCTAGTCATTCCCTTAAAATAAGATTTTAGATGGTTCTATAGCTATAGCAGCTTAAGTGTGAGGAGGGAATTGAAGCGCTCCCAGGTTATGATATATACTAGTAAAGTTCATACCAATCGCCTCGCCAAACATACTCGCGATATCCGTACTATGATTCTGCAGAAAATATATTGGGATCATGCATTATGGTGGAGACTTGTTAGAATCCAGTGTTGACGAGGCATAGGTACTTGCGTCACGCTTACATACGCGCGACTTGTTCCTGTGCGCTTGCGCTTTTTCATCATGTCAATGAATATCTTTGGAGAAGAGGTAATATTCTTTCTCGTCATTTAATACTACCCAGATGTTCATATGACACTCTCTGCTAGGCGACAGAAGAAAAGGCAGAGAATGCTCGGCTCTCGTCTTTTGTGGGTGCCCTTGCACTCGGTGACCTCGTCAAGTCGACCCTAGGCCCCAAGGGCATGAACAAAATCCTTCAATCTGGATCTTCTGGTGACGTCAATGTAACAAATGACGGTGCAACAATTCTCAAGTCGATTCAACTCGACAACGCCGCTGCCAAGATCTTGGTCAATATTTCGAAAGTACAAGATGATGAGGTAGGAGACGGGACAACCAGCGTGTGTGTCCTAGCTGCAGAGTTGTTACGGGAAGCGGAGAAACTTGTTGCTGCCAAAATTCACCCACAGACAATCGTGGAGGGATATAGGATTGCAAGCGCAGCCGCATTGGAGGCATTAGAGAAGTCTGCTATTGACCACAGGTGTGTTGTTACGGAGTAAATGTTTACGGACAAGGTTTCATGGTGTATGATTACAGCTCTGAGCCAACTAACTTTCGTAAAGACTTGTTCAATATTGCACGGACAACTTTATCTTCAAAAGTCCTCGCACAAGACAAGGATTACTTTGCAAACCTTGCCGTAGATGCAGTCCTACGACTACAAGGCTCGACAGATCTCGACCATATCCAGATCATCAAAAAGGTGGGCGGGAAGCTCACAGACTCTTATTTGGACGAAGGTGGTCTTTGACGTTCGGTTTGCCATTTGCCATCTCACTCATTTAATAAGGCTTCATTTTGGACAAGTCCATTGCCGTCAACTCACCCAAACGAATAGAGAATGCAAAAATCTTGATTGCGAACACTTGTAAGCGATATCGTTCAAGTTGTGATACGCTTCTCAGTATGAGATTCAGCCATGGACACGGACAAAATCAAGATTTTCGGTGCCAGAGTCAAAGTAGACGGCACAGGGAAACTTGCTGAGCTCGAGCGGGCAGAGCGAGTGAGTATAATTGAAACACTTAGATGGTTCCCCTACTCAAGTGCTCCAGGAAAAAATGAAGAGCAAAGTGGGGTCAATAGCTGCGCATGGCATCAATTGCTTTGTCAACCGACAGTTGATCTACAACTATCCCGAAAATCTACTCGCAGAGCAGGGTATCATGTCGATTGAGCATGCAGACTTTGAGGGAGTCGAACGCCTATCCCTGGTTACTGGAGGCGAGATTGCTAGTACATTCGACCGCCCAGACCTTGTGAGGCTCGGGAGGTGCGATTTGATTGAAGAGATTATGATTGGCGAGGATAAGGTAAGCAAAACAAACTTGATTTTTATTCCTAATCTAGGAAAATTGACATGTCTGGTAGCTGATTAAATTTTCGGGTGTGGCAGCTGGACAAGCATGCACGGTCGTGCTTCGCGGTTCAACAAATCAGATGGTCGACGAGGCTGAACGATCCCTGCATGACGCATTATCGGTACTCTCGCAAACAGTCAAGGAGACTCGAGTTGTGCTTGGTGGCGGTTGCTCGGAGATGCTAATGAGCTGTGCTGTGGATGAAGCGGCACGTAAAGTTGTGGGCAAAAAAGCTATCGCAGCAGAATCTTTCGGACACGCTCTTAGGCAAATCCCGACCATTCTTGCGGATAACGCTGGGTATGACTCTTCGGAATTGGTGTCGCGGCTGAGAGCAGCGCACTATGAAGGGACGACTGACGCAGGACTAGGTGCGGCGTGTTTATCATTTTCTTCTGCTCTGTTGCATTGACTCTGCGGTAATTTACTGTCTGTTAGATATGTATCAAGGTGGAATAGGTTCCATGAAGCAACTCGGTGTAACCGAGAGTTACAAGCTTAAGCGCCAAGTTGTCATCAGTGCAAGTGAAGCGGCCGAGATGATCTTGAGGTGGGGTTTTTTAAGCTCTTGGGGAGACTTGCTACTCACTTTCCCTCCTAGGGTGGACACGATACTGCGATCAACGCCTCGGAAGCGAGAAGCAATGTAGTTGATAGATCTTAAGTATCTAGAAATAATACATGTTTAGAGCCTACCTACATCAACACGGTAGTAATATGCATCATATTAGACGCGCGCCACAACCGCCATCTAAATTCGCGCTTGTTCCATAACTCACGCCCTTGCACTCTTTCTATCCTTCATCCCTAAGAACAGACGGCTTGCAGCCTTCTGCACATGTCTGGTAACTTTCGGGCTCGCAGAGCACCTTCACCAGCCCCATTTGCCCCTGGTCCGCCTCAACCTTCCGTGCAGCGTTTTCCACCTCGCCCTCAAGACATTCTTGATGCAGATCAACGCAGGGATGCTGCTAGATTGGATCCCAAGCACATACCCTCACGGCGGCCACCGCATCCTCCCTCTGGTCTACGTATAACACCCGGGGAGTGGAAGCTTCTAATCGGAATATGCATCATCGCGGTGGCAGTTAGGCTCTTCCGACTTTCGAAACCGAGTAGTGTTGTGTGAGTTTCTCGTGTGTTTCAAGCCGGCTGTATTGACATTTCTTCCTAGATTCGATGAGGTCCATTTCGGAAAGTTTGCCGCGAAATATATAAAAACACAGTATTATGTCGACGTCCACCCACCCTTAGCAAAACTTTTGATTACTTTGGCTGCGTTAATTGGTGGATTTGATGGACAGTTTGACTTTAAAGATATTGCTAAGTGAGATCATATACGATTATGATATTTCGCTCTCATCCACGCCATTCAGGCCTTACGAGAATGTGCCTTATGTTATGATGCGTTTGTTGCCGGCTACCCTTGGGGTGGCACTCGTGCCGATTACATATCTGACACTACGTGCTCTCGATTGCCGTGCAACCACCGCCCTCCTTGGCTCACTCTTTGTCACATTCGAAAATGGCCTAGTCACTCAATCACGACTCATTCTCTTAGACTCGCCCCTCATTTTCTTCACTGCTCTTTCAACTTATTTCTGGATTGGATTCTCAAATGAGAACGACAAGGGTGAACCATTCAGTGAAGTTTGGTGGGCATGGCTCACTCTAACTGGTCTCGCCCTTGGCGCCGTTGTCAGTTGCAAGTGGGTCGGGCTGTTTACCATTGCGACTGTAGGGTGCTCCACCATAAAACAACTTTGGGTTTTGGTTGGTGATCTTAGAGTGCCCCCAAAGCTTTTTTTACGACATTTCATGGCTAGGGCTTTATGCCTGATATTCGTTCCAATCATCTTTTACATGTCAATGTTTGGGATTCACTTCCTCGTTTTGCAGAACTCCGGAGATGGAGATGGTTTCATGAGTTCAGAGTTCCAACACACTCTGGGCGGCCGTCAGATGGCGGATACGTATGCAGGTGGGCATATACCCCCTTTCTTGTCATACTTTGAACTAAGTAGGTGGTTGGTAGACATTGGACTCGGTTCAGAGGTTTCCATTCGGCATTGGAACACTCAGGGTGGATACCTACATTCTCACCCGCACAACTATCCTGGGGGAAGCAAACGTAAGAATATCATCGTCTCACCTTATGTGATCTAAGCTCCTCCCAGAGCAGCAAATTACGCTATACCCCCACCGAGACTCAAACAACCTCTGGATGATTGTAAATGCCACCGAAGGGGGCACCAGCTTCTCTGTCAACCATTCAAATGAGCCATTTGTGCACATAACATCTCATATGCGTATTCGGCTACATCACATGATGACGGAGAAGCGGTTGCATTCGCATGATGTCCGGCCGCCCGTTTCTGAAGTTGACTTTCAGAATGAGGTATCCGCATACGGTTTTCCAGGATTTCTCGGTGATGCCAATGACGATTGGATCCTTGAGATTGAGGAGGGGGACAAACGTGATCGCGAGAGCCACAGACGATTACGGACATTGCGTACAAAGTTTAGGCTGCGACACATATTAACTGGATGCTACCTTTTCTCGCACAAGGTTAAGCTACCGGAATGGGGATTCGATCAGCAGGAAGTCACTTGCAACAAAAACGCGGTTCGAGATAATTCGCTGTGGTACATTGAGACAAACACCCACCCATTGTGTATGTGGCACTTGTCCTGGTCGCTATATGATTCCTTTTTAACGACATTCCTAGTACCAGAAACAGCAGATAAAGTCAATTATGTGAAACCGGGTTTCCTCTCCAAATTCTTGGAGCTGCAAAGCGTGATGTGGAGAACAAATGCTGGGCTGACCGACCGACATATGTTTGACTCACGTCCCAGTTCATGGCCGCGGCTTAGCCGAGGAATCGTGAGTCCCGTGTTCATACTCATCTATACCTTCCACAATTTCCATGCAGAATTTTTGGGTCAAAGATCACCGCCAGATTTATCTTATTGGGAATCCCGTTGTGTGGTGGTTCAGTACCGCAACCATTGTTGTTTATGGAATTGTTCGAGGCTTTTTGATTCTGCGCGCCAAGCGCGGCTATCAGGACTTCAACCGCAGTACGTCTCGTCCTTCACCCCTTTTGCCTTCTCATGCTGACGCACCATAGCTACCGTGGTCAAGTATGACCAATTATGCGGCTTTCTGGCTCTCGGCTGGTCTCTACACTACTTCCCATTTTTTCTCATGCAGCGACAACTGTTCCTCCACCACTATTTCCCCGCGTTATATTTCGCCATATTATTGTTCTGTGGAGCATTTGATCTTCTTACGTCAACACTCCGACCACGTATACGATTCCAGATTGCGGCCGTACTCATTATCTTTGCTATATGGTCCTTTGCGCACTTCAGCCCGCTTGCCTATGGGAACCCATGGACCAAAAGCAGTTGTACGAGCTCGAAATGGGTGAAGACATGGGACTTTGCTTGGTGAGTGATTAGCTTCAACTCAGTTTGGTGGACCATATTACTTATCCCACTGCCGTGCATATCAGTAATGAATTTTTGGACGACGTGAGTTGTTGGAAGGTTTTTGCGATATCATGTTCTCTGACATGTCACCTAGTATTCTCAGTATAAAGGAGTGGCACCCACACCAACCAAATCTTTGGTGCCAGTAGCCACCGTTGATGCACCAGGACGTCCCCCGATCGTTGTCGAAGATCCAGGCCAAGCCAAAATTGACGAGAACGATGCGGAGCAAACTACTTTGATACTCGCGAAAGTCCAGCCTGGTCATGACATCTTCGCAGAAGAGAAGGTGAAGAATATCGAATCGAAACAGCCTGAAGAACCTATACGTCCTGAGGAACACAAAGAAATCAGCTCGTTCTTTCAAACCAAAGTACCAGGTATAGTCGTTGAGAAGCAAGTGGAACATGTCCTTCTTCCCGACGAGGATGCAAAAACTACACAGTCTTCTAACCCTCCCGCCGTCGCTACCTCTTCCTCTTCTACTTCAGCTTCGCTCTCGATCTCGACATCTTTATCAACACCCTCGACTTCCTCGACCGAGTCTTCGTCATCTCAGGAACAATCATCTGCATCATCATCAGCAACATCGTCAATTGTGACACCGCCAGAAGTTGCAAAACAATTTGGACCCCTTGATCATGCCGACGCCGAAGCAGAGCGTGTTCGACAAGAATTATTTCCAGAAGTTGCCGCGGATAGAAAATAGAGCCACAGACCAAAAACCTTGAGGTGTCTAAGCTTGTATCAAATATTATGCAGGGTATTGCAGAAACTCTAAATTATTTTACCGATGTATATCGGCCCCCAAAAGCCATTGTTATGACTAAGAGTTCTGCATCCATACAAAGGACTGGGAAATTTTCGGTGTCCAGGTTTCCTCATCACAACCGCGGATACAGAGCTAGAAATTTATTTAGGATCGCCGACCTTCATCCATTCTTCAAACGAACTGTCCTGTGACTATTCAGTAAACCGGTGAGCCGCACTAGCTCTTCTGTAACAAAGACACTATTATCATACCTCTCTATCAACATCCTCCCATCTGTTAATCCATTAGACGACTAGTTTTCGTGGATCAATATGACGCATCGGATGATCTCCAAATTGACTCAGGTTAACAAGAGCTATTCCAATCTCCCAGAGATGCTTGGCACGACCAGGAGATGCAGGCTCCCAAAATTTCGCGAGCCTCCTTAGATCCCGTGGATCTTCCTGAAGAACAGAACGCAAACGCGATGCATGATCTGTCGCTGGGTTTGTTCTCCCAGATCCCATTGGCAGATAATTATGAATGCAGGCTTGTTAGTTGTGAATCTGACACTCACGCTGAATCCGTAGTATGGGGTCTTGCCCCGCTCAGAGCATCTCAAACGAAGAGAACGTGGCTATTGTGAAATACAGCAGAAGGAGAAATAACGTCAGTGACAAGCTGGGCGAAGGGGTGCTTACCACCTTAGGAAAATGAACGCCAGGGTACCTGACTTGTGGACACTGCGGGGATAGTTTTGCGCGTGCCTTGGGGTGAATCTCGTCTTCGATCGTCGATTGTGGCGGGGTTCCGGTGTTAGAATATTTTGACCGGCATCTGTACATTGGTTGCCATGTCACATTAGTCACACGCGATTTGTAATTCCTCATCTGTTTGCAACGAGCCATTACCTCCGCTCAAGCCAAACAGTTGCTTTTTCCGCGGTCCTTGCTCAGCACCACCGAAATTCAACATCCGGCAGCCAGAGAATAAAGGCGTCATACCCCTCTGCAGTAAAACAGCACTTGAAGATGAACAACACCGACAAAGTAGTCGACGGACAGCTGTATCTGTCATAACTTCTTTAGGTAAGGGCCGTCGGGGTGCCACACAAAATTGATGTGCCGTCTTCCGGGAACG
>QLPI01053003.1:0-11144 GCA_003314275.1 Chroogomphus rutilus
CAATTACTTAATACATGGAAAATGGCATCAAATTCCTGGGTCAAGTTCTCAGACCAACTTGTACAACAAATTCCTGGGCTTATATAATAGATATTACATAAATGTCAGCCCAGAAGCATGGCTCAATTACTAATAATATTTTGTGACTTGACCAGTCACAAGACTACAAGCTGTGGGAATATTTATTTTCTTTTTATTATCAGTGACTACAAGGGTGACACTGTGACTTCCAGGGGATTCCAGGACCTTCCATCCCTTTCTGTAACATTCCACTAATTTCTAGAAGATCTTGCCTTATTAGGGAGTTACATAATCAGCTTAGAATTAGTATATATAGAGACTAGTTCTGTAGCGTAAAAGTAACTTAACAATCAATCTTACTATCACCCATAATCCATCGGATTATCTAGTACATCAAGCACCCTTAGGTACGTTGATCCAAAGGTCAGTGCCACCCACTCTGGTACATTGGTCCGAAGGCCAGTGCCACTTTCTCATAGGTATGTTGATCTGAAGGTCAGCTCCCTCTTTTGAGTATGTTGATCCAAAGGTCAGTGCTTAATAGAAGGTTTCTCAGTTAAAACATAAAAAGGTATGCATAAACATAGTAAAAGAACTAAATCAGATTTATAGAACATTCGTGGAAATAATCCTAGGCAAGGGTAGAAGAATAGTTCATGTACACAAACTATTACTCCTACATGTAATTGAAAAGGCCCCTGCCAAGGCCTCTTCTAAACAATTCTTTTTGACTTGCCATCATCTTGTTGGAGAACTTGATTAGGCTTTCTTCACACCAAAGTTTTGTCACAGTTCTCAGATTACCTCACTTACAGTTCCAAAACAATTGGTTTGCAGGACTTGGCCGATTCCCGCCAGCATCGTAAAGTTGGCACTATTGCAATAGTGCTCAGCCCATGCATCATCGGCATTCCCAGTGCCTAACAGACCAAATATAATACAATAGGGTCATGGTTGAGAATAAAATAATAGAAATGTCCTGATGTAAAATGGGCTGAGAAAATAATGCATAAATGGGTTGGGAATAATGGAAAATGAATAAGGGAAATGTGGATGATGAATAGAGTGGGAGGTGTGGATGATGAATGTACCAAGCTGAGACCGACATACTAAGTGACTTGGTCACCTGTGCATGGAATTAGACATTTGACATTTGCTGCCAAGTGAACCAATGCTTGGTAGGGTGTACTAAACAAATCCATGTTGTGAGCAAATGTTGACATGAAAGGCTAAGTTTTGTTTGACACAAAAAAAAGCAGATCACAAAGAGACAGACCACAAAAGGACAGTTTCAGTGAGATTAGGTGCAACTGGGACCCATAACCTGTTGGAAATAGAGGTGCGAGTGTGTATTGTGACACATCACGTCACTGCAAGAAAAAAATTCTGCGGCGTCTAACTACTTCTAGCGTTTAACCTAAATCGGCCTCAACACCTCAGCGAAATATTTCAACAGTACCACATGACTAACTCTAGAGTAGCCTTGTTTGGGTTACTTATTAATACAATCTGAGTGAACGACCGCTTAACCGAGCCTTCTTCCAGCTCAATGTACAACCTCGTTACTTGTCTGGCGGCACCAGATTTGAGTCTCTGTCCTGAAAAATTCATATTTTTATCATGAGTGTGAATATGCGTGTGTAATGGAGGCTTTTGGGAAAAAAAATCTCAAGAAATACTCCAAATCACATTTATCCTGGAGAACCAAAAATATACGGAGCACTAGACCGGTGCTGATCACTGCAATAGACGCGTTGCGTTTGAAATTAACGGGTTACACCTCCACGCGAGCAGTTCTTTTGACGCCGGCATTGCCTTGGCATGCGAACATTTAGTGCACACACCCACGCCTCTGTGTTCGGCCCAGCGACCCCTAAGGTAGCTACCAAGTGGTAACTCTTGAACTCCGATCCACAATCTATGTCTTTTCCAGGGGGCATAAAACTTGACTTCAGAAATGTCGCAATCAGTGAGCGTGTTTGTTGGACAAATAACAGAGACTCAAAGATGTTTGTCCGTTGCAGATTCAAAGGATGGCGTGAACATATCGATTGCCAATAGTAAGTGCGTGACCACGGAGAGCATCTCACTTCCATCCTCACGTCTGTGTAGACCCTCCGGTCGATGTTTTAGGGTTGCTCAATCCTGCTAAACGGGCATCTTACAACACACGCAATACCACTGAACATGTAGAATTCCCTGGATGCATGGAGAACACGCGTGTAAGGATATTGGATGACCTCGAGAGATGGGCGCACGATGCTTCAGCTGCAAAGGTCTACTGGCTAAACGGTCAGCTCGGAACGGGAAAGACAAGCATCGCTCACACTCTCAGCCAGCGTTTGGATCAGCAGAAGATCCTTGGAGCCAGCTTTTTTTGTTCTCACTCAAGCTCAGCATTAACTGATGCAACATGGATTATTCCTACGATTGCCAACATGGTTGCTCGATATAACCCTGGTATCCAAACAGTAATGCATGATCTTGTGATAAACACACCTGATGTGGCCGATCTCAACTCCATCTCTGACCAATTCAAGTCCCTGGTGATAGAGCCTATTAGGCTCATTGCAGAAAACCAAAATCTACTTGACAATATTGTTGTTATAGATGCATTGGATGAATGCTTGGAACCTAGGAGAGTTAAGCTGTTGATAAAGACAATCCTTGATGGTGTGGTGGACATACCTCTGAAATTCTGCATTACAAGTCAACCTGAGTCCTGGATCACTGCCTCCTTCCATCACAATCCTGAAAATTTCTCTCCAGGAATTCTCCCTTCATAAAGGATCATTACTGGATGATGAAAAAACTGATATTGAAACATACCTGAGATCTTCACTGTCAAATATTGCAATGAAGCATGGATTTAACCTTCCCTGGCCAACCAAACCTGAGGTAAAGAGTCTTCTTGACCAGTCGGATGGACTATTCATATACACTGCTACTGCGATGAGGTATATCGATGACATGGACGTAAATCCAAAGACACGTATAACTGAACTCACACGCTCGGCGTTGCCTCTCCCATCTCTGGACAGTTTCTACAATTTGATTATGGACGAAGCATTCAGGAATCTCCTGATTGACAAAGAAAAGATGGCGAGACAGGAATTGATTGCCACAGTTGTCTGTGTTCGAAACCCATTGTCGATCGCGGGGATTGCTTCCTTGTTAGAGAAGACAAGCGATCAGGTTGAGATTGACCTATCTCGATTTCGTTCGGTAATCCATATTCCATCTACCAATGACGGACATGTCACCATCTTTCACGCCTCATTCCGTGAATTCATCGTTGATCCCAAGCGCTGTCTAGCACACAGCGTAGACGAATTGGATGCACACCATACACTGGCCACCAGCTGTCTTCGATGCATGAATAAGTCACTTCGTTATAATATTTGTGGCTTGGCGGAAGATAGAACTGGGATACTCCCGGATAATATTACCGATCCTGGCATTATTCCGGAGGCTCTACGATACTCGTGCGTGTATTGGCATTTCATCTTCTAGGAGTGTTTTTCTCTGGAGGTCCATCAACGATGCTCGACGGGGTTGCTGAATTTGCCGAAAACCACATCTTGCACTGGTTCGAGTGCCTCAGTGCATTTGGTGAGCTAGAATCGGGTGTCAAGTCTCTTCGCAAAGCAACAGAAGCGATATCAGTGAGTTTGCTGTTTGGAAATGAATTCTAGCTCATTAATCTTACAGAAATACCGGACGATGCACAATAAGCACCGGTTGTTGTTCGATGATGCTCGTCGATGCCTCCAGATGGGATCTGAAGCTATAAGCCATCACTGCCTCAACACCTATCGCTCGGCGTTGACATGGATTCCCAAACAATCACTACTCCGACAGAAATATGCGACATCATTGTGCAGCGTACCTCAAGCTCAAGTCGTTGTGGGTGTTGCGGATTCATGGGGGCTGACATCCGAGCAAGTCATGCGACACCGTGCGGCCGTAACCTCTGTGATGTTCTCTAGTTACGGCAGCCGAGTTGTATCTGGGTCTTGCGACAAGTCTGTTCGTATTTGGGACACGGCTACTGGAGAGTTGGAACGCATGCTGGTGGGGCATTTAGACGTGGTGTGGTGTGTTGCCATCTCAGACGATGGGACACGTGTCGTGTCCGGTTCAGATGACAAGTCAGTGCGTATATGGGATGCAAATACAGGAGAGAAAGTGCGCACATATGAGGGACATTCGCATGCAGTGCCGTCTGTGGATTTCTCACCTGATGAGATGCGTATCGTGTCTGGGTCGTGGAAGTTCATTCGCATCTGGAGTGTGGTTTCTGGGGAGTCAGAGCAGGAACTAGAGGGGCATTCCGATTGGGTAGAGTCTGTGGCTTTCTCGCCTGGTGGTACACGTGTCGTGTCTGGGTCGAAAGATATGACGGTGCGAATCTGGAATGAAGCAAATGGAGATATAGAGCGTATATTGGAGGGTCATTCAGATTGTGTGTGGTCTGTCGCTTTCTCCCCCGATGGTTCACGTGTTGTCTCCGGTTCCGATGACTGGTCAGTCCGTATCTGGAATGCTACCAGCGGGGAGATGGAGCGCATACTGGAGGGGCATCCGAGTCCGGTGAGATCTGTTGCCTTCTCGCCTGGCGGGACACGAATCGTGGCTGGCTTGGGTGACTCTTCCATTCGCATCTGGAATGCGGGGACGGCAAGAATAGAGCATGTGCTGAAAGAACATGCGAGTGCCGTGCGGTCTGTTGCATTCTCGCGTGACGGGACAGGCATCGTCTCTGGGTCGAAGGATTGTTCTGTCCGGATTTGGGATGTCAAGCAATTAAAGGCAGAACGCGGATCGAGTACAATTAAATGTGAAAGACCACCCAACCTATCTCCCCCTTTGCATGGGATCCCCGGCAAGAGAGAACGCCCACTGATGGGACACTCTGGTTGGGTGACGTCAGTGGCATTCTCCCCTGATGGCACACGGGTCGTTTCTGGATCATCAGAAAACTCAATTCGGATCTGGAATGCCAGCACAGGAGAGATGGAGCGGATGCTGGAGGGTCATGCTGATTATGTGGATTGTGTGGCCTTCTCTCCTGATGGGAAGCAAATCGCGTCTGGTTCAGGCGACAAGTCAGTGCGGATATGGAGTGTGGCTACAGGCAGATTAGGGCACACTCTGACAGGCCATTCAGCTTGGGTGTGGTGTGTTGCATTTTCACCCGACGGGACACGTGTAGTTTCTGGTTCCGCCGACCACTCTGTCCGGATTTGGAATTCCAGGACAGTAAAGGCCGAGGAGATACTCGAGGGACATTCAGATTCCGTGCGGTGTGTTGCTTTCTCGCCTGATTGTGCACTTGTTGCGTCTGGCTCGCAAGACGGCTCAGTCCGGATATGGAATGCGACTACCGGGATAACGGAGCATATACTCTGGGGACATCCCTGTTGGATCACATCCGTCGCCTTTTTACTTGATGGAACACAAGTCGTCTCCGGTGCAATAGAAGATTCAGTTTGTATCTGGAATCTCAGTACCGGCGAATCGACTCCATTGTTCGAGTCTGCATCCATCCCATTGCCAGACGGAAGCCGAGTCACCCATATCTTCCGAGGTGCGTTCCAAATCGTCGCCCTTGAGGAGCATCTTGCCTCCCTATCTTGGGATAAGGACTGGATTCTTACAGACCCTCCGTTCGCACCTTGCTACTTCCCCCCTGAGTTTCGTGGCTTTTCCCCACATTCATTCTATAAATCCAAAGCATGTTTTGGGCATCAATCAGGGCAGGTTGTTATTGTAGACCTTAATCCTGTCCGGCTCTAATTTACTTCCAACAAATTATATAATGCTGGAAAAAATAATAATGTTCTCCCAGATTTTTGGATTAATCCAGCACCCTTCAAGCAGTTCTTATACTTGGCTCATTTTATTGTAAAACCATAAATATTGAGTGTTACAGAAGTTGACATGGTCATCACTAAAAAACTTATAACTCCATGAATTCCATTCCACCTAACTGTTAAGGGCTGATGCAGTGTGATCTGAGGCACTAGTGTAATAACACCCTTGAACAGAATGCAGACATGTTTGGCTCAATCCAATGAACCAAACAGATGTGGCTTGGCTTCAACATACTTGCTTTGTACCCTCCTATCCCTAATGCCGCTAGATTTTGGAAGGTGTTTGGGAGAGGACCAAGATCATTGGTACCAAACATGGATAATGACTTAGAGGTGATGGTAACTTAGGAGATCTTAGTTGATATTCAGAACAGAGAATATATACAAGATAATGCACTACTTTGATAGTTAAAGAGATGGGAATGAATGATGTTATGGTCCATGCCCCAGATTGATCCAACAAGCAGCTGCATGGCCAACTCACCTGTTCCTAGAGCCAAGAAAGCCAAGTGGATAAGTCATTCCGCTCAAAGTGACAGCCACTGCATATATTGGCTGGAGAGTCAGCAGGTACTTGTTGAGTGAAATATTATATTTGATGTGGGAATACAACCTACAAGAGCTCCTATACTACCTACTGATGACTGCCTAATTACTATGCCAAGAGCCACCAAGTACCACCACCTGTACCAGCACCTATCAAGGCACCATCACCATCACATGTCATGCAGCTGGGTGAGAGCTGCATTGAAGAAATAATAGAGTGCATGCCACACAGGGATCTAGAAAATTTTACAACCAAGTCAGAGAGATGTGAGCAGACCAAGTGAAGCTCCTCCACTCAGAAGAAGTGAAAGAATTTGATTATTACAAGAAAGAGCTTCTAGGGCCAGCTTGAATGATAGATCTCAAGCTTGAGAAGCCACATATACCAATTTTACCACCCTTGCTTGCAAAGACATTGAGAATAATACACTCAATGATATCACCTACAGATCAGACCAAAATTCTGATGAGAGTAAAGGTAATTTGTGCGACTACCTAGCAATAAGTGCCAAACTTATAAATGTCAAAGAAAATGACTATGCATACTTAGCTAATGATTTTCAATTGCCTATAACCACCAAAGATGCCCTTAACAATCCTATATGGAAAACATCTATGGATATTGATATCCAATCACAGATCAACAAAGACACCTGGGAGCTTACTATACCTCCACCAGATGTGAATATGTATTTTCAGAAGCAAGTGGACTCATGTCTTAAAGAGAAATCAGAAGAGTGATATAGTTTGTGCAAAGTCAAGACTCATTGCTCAAGGCTTCACACAAATGTTTGGAGTCAATTATGATGAAACTTATGCACCGGTTGTATATCTGACATTATTACATGCTATATGCACTATCGTGGCTAGAAATAATTGGCCAATACATCAAATGGACATAGACATAGAATATATAAATGCTCTGCTTGAGGAACCTATGTATATGTACAAGGTGCCAGGCTATTTCAAAGAAAAACATGATAATGTACTTTTATTGAAGAAGTGCATATGGACTTAAGAAATCAGGCAGAGAAAGGTATAAGTATTTATTGAATTCCCTATACTCTTTTGGATTCACGAAATCAGCATCCAATGCTGCAGTTTTCTATAGACATAGGCTGAAAGACTACACAATCATTGGAGCCACTGTAGACAATCTTACTATAATAGCCACAGACCATTATATTTTGCAAGGCATCAAAGAAGATCTCAAAGATATTTTCAGGATGAAAGATCTAGGTGAAATACACTGGCTACTTAACCTGAAGATCGAGCAAGATAAATCAGCTGGCACCATCAGTATATCTCAAGAAGCATATATTGACAAAATACTGAGCTGATTTAATTTACAAGATGCAAAGCACACAGCTCCCTTAGATCCAATGACTAAAATATCTAAAGACCAATCCCCCACTACTGATGCTGAGAAGAAAAGCATGGAAATGACCCTGCACCGGCAAGTGATCGGTTTACTCATATGGGCAGCAGTGGCTACCTGACCAGACATATCATTCGTAGTTTTATTACTGTCACAATTCTTAGAAAATCCAGGGATTTCTCACTGGAATGCAGTTCAAAGAGTCTTTAAATATATGAAGGGAATAAAAGAGAAAAAACTAGTCTTAGGGAGGAGCTGGGATGGCATAGTAGGATACTCAGATGCCGACTGGGCCTCAGAAGATCATCAACATTCTATTTTGGCCTATGTATTTCAGATTGACTTGGGGAGCATTTCATGAAGTTGTCAAAAGCAGATGATCATGGCACTTTTGTCAACCGAGGCAGAGTTTATTGTGTTAACTCATGTCACAAAAGAGGTGATTTGGCTAGAAATTTATCAGCAAAGTTTTCCAACCAATAAACATCCCATTAAAGTGTATTCTGATAACCAATCTGCTATTACTATAGCCTATGATGATCAGCAACACTCAAGGATGAAACACTTCAATATTCAACTCTATTTCATTTGGGACACGATTGAGGGGAAGAAAATTTGAATCGAATATATCTCAACTGATCAAATGGTTGCAGATATCCTTATGAAGGGTCTGCCTGGTCCTAAGGTCAAGACCTTAACCAAAAAACTTGGCATATATTGAGCTTGAGGGGGCATGTAGGGTGCATACATGCATCCACCCCTGAAAAGGTCAATCACAACATTGTCTTCTTTTTCAGTGATTTCGATGTCAACCTGTGTGCTTTTGAATTTTAAAATTTTCTATATTTTTTCCTGTATTTTTATGCTCAATACTGAGTGAGTTATTTCTATTTTACTCTGTACACTATTGACGTGTGTACGGATTTGCTTCTGCTCAATGCGACATGTGTGGCCGGCTCCCTGGGAAGGGACCAGCAGGTTGACCCTCACCAAGCTAGCGCTTAGGGGCCGGCTGATGGATATATGCGGGTGAAACACCACCTGTGTATGCCTTCCTCCTCAGTGGTTGACAGAGGTGAGCCCAATGTATAATTTAGTGTATAATAATGACTTATTCCTTTTTTCTTTCACTGTAGAATAATTAATTAGGTATATTGAAATACAAATCTCAGTGGTTGACATTCACTGAGGAGAATAATTAATTAGATTGTCCAGAAAAATCTCTGAACCACTTCTGAAAGTTGCTCATAAACTTACAATGTGTTCCAAGGAGCTGCATCTTACATCGTAGCCATGTCTTCTTCACCAAAGTGCAGGCCTTCATGACAGTTTCCATGTGGGCGGCTCTTGCCTCGATAATTGTAGCCTGCGTACAACCATTACAATATGCTCTGGGAGAACACATACAGCCCATAAAATTTGGGCTCAGCTCGGCTGGGAATTTCTCACACTTGTGGTTCTGGGTGCTTATTTCTACGTTCCGAAGTCAGAGGAAGAGTCGCTCGCCATGGTCCGCACCGTCAAGCTCGGCAGGAGCGATGCATAGTTGATACAGAGCCTACGAAGGATTTTTGATCTTCGGAATGGAAAGAGGAAGAGTCGCGGGGATTGTAGATACGGAAGGGATGGACAAAGGCCCCGGGGAGACGAAGACGGTGGTGGTCGCAGTGTTGTCGCGTATGGTACTGGCCCCATTGATTCTCTTGCCGTTGTTAACACTATTCATGGAATCCGTGACTAGTACTGTGTTCGAAGAGTAAGTTGGTTTTTCTTACCTCGAGTTAGACGACGCTTGGTATTGAACTTTCTTGACAGTCCGGTATTTGCGTTAGCGAATACGTTGTTGATCACGTCCGCTCCAGCGTTGACTGTGGCGCAGGTACGTTTAGTGTGCTTTTTCTTACATTATATTGTACCAATTCTCGATGCAGATCACACGGGCTGCTTCCGGTGATGCCTTTGAGCGACTCATCTCGGGGAGAGCATTTTGTCCATAATGTGTGGTTACACCGATATCTACAATTGTTGCTGTCGTGATAGGGTTTCTGATACATTTAAAGGGTTCGATTTGACACGAGTTCGCTAAACAGTAAGAGTACTCAGTCGAAGGTGCAGATACTTCGACTGAGGAACTATCTACTCAGAAAGCGGCTTATAACTACGCGTCAGTCTTTTGACTGCTACAAAAGGTTATACTATACAATAAAATAAAAAGAATATAATCTTGTCGTTCAATAAAATTCAGAATGAATAAGAACAAAAAGTTGTCTCAGCTCTTAGACTTCGCCAACGTGTCGGATTGATATTTCCAACAGTTTCTCCTCGCAAAAGATATAGCGTGCCTGACCAATTCCGTGCTCTGGACTATCTTCTCTTTTTTATTATGTTTCACGCTGAGTATATCACCCACCGCAGAGTCCATCTTTGATACTTGCTTTGCTACATTAATAGCCAAAAAAAAAAAAAAAAGTTCCAGTCTGACAGCCCACAGCATTCCAAGACCACCTCGTCCACAACAACCATCGAGGCTCATGCCCAATATTTTAGGAGGTACCAGGGAAATCCAACTGCATGGAAATTCTCCCAAGGCAGGTTCCAGGGATATTGTCTACTATGGAAAGGAAGAACCATGAAATGATGTCCAAGGCATGTAAGTAATCCAACTGGGTTCATCATCAGTATCATGAAAGCTTATGGAAATCTTCCGACTGCCTAAAACCCGACATCAAAGAACCCTCAAGGACAATATAATTGTTGGGAATTCAAAATATGATTCGACTCGTTGGGTATATACATATGTGTGTGTGTATTCTTGGGACAGTCTAAAATTCGACACCAAAGAACACACACATGATAATATAAGGATTTGATTTGTGAATACTTCTATTATCCTTGAGCATTCTTTGATATTGAATGTTATACTATCAGAAGAGAACTCAAGAAGATAATGTTGTTGAAATCTCAATGGCACTGAACAAGGAGCGAAATATGACTGTTTGGCTTGAGCGAAGGTTGTGGCTTGCTGCAAACAGATGGAGATATTACAAAGGAGGTGTGACTAATGTGACACGGCAACCCATGCTGGTCGAATTAATTAATCCTACCATGCCTACTCCTCATTCCTCGATCCGCCTCACCTCGGGACTTCCTGTCCTTGTTTTATCTTCGGCCGCAACCATTGTTTTATAGTCGGCACTCCCTATTGTCCTATCCTTGGCCACATTCCTATTATTCTATTTTTATTGTTCTATCCCCGTTTGCATTCCTTCATTCTAATTTTACTTGTTGTGGACAATACTCCCACATGCTTTGCATACCTTATT
>QLPI01053045.1:0-14372 GCA_003314275.1 Chroogomphus rutilus
TTCGCCATTGGGAGAATTAATATATTTACGATTAAGTCTTATTCATCATCGTAACACCTACTTTCTATGTGTGCTACCAATTTGGAACAGAAGGGATACTCGGAGAGTGCCAAAGGTACCGGCCCAAGTAGAGGACTTTTACAGGGGAAAGGGAAGGTAAGGGGCCTAAGCCTAGTCGATACCCAGAATGAGGGAGTATGTACATGCATGTCCTACTTATATAGGTTAAGAAGCGACATGTGGAATAAGGAATATGGGACAATAAGGTATGCAGAGCATGTGGGGGTATTGTCCACAATGAGCAAAAATAGAATGGAGGAATGTAGATGGGGATAGAACAATAAAAAATAGAATAATAGGAATGTGGCCAAGGATAGGACAATAGAGAGTGACCGACTATAAAATGATAGGGTTGTGGCCAAGGATTAAACAAGGACAGGATGTCCTGAGGTGGGGCGGGTCGAGGAATAAGGAACGGATGGGGTAGGATTAATAGATGGTGAATGAGGCAGAGTGGATGAGGGATAGGGACTGGGAATGTGGATAGTGGATAGGGAAGAGCATGGGTTCGGCCAACTCGCATAGGTCACTGGGTCGGGTGCCCTTGGGTTTGGGTACAGGTCAAGCTGAGAGCACCTGTGACCTGGCCTAACCCAGCTCGTCAACCATGTACACGTGCATGCACATGTGTATGATACCCAACTGGGCACTTGCTCCTGTCGTACATGTGTATGTATGACATGCACGTGAATAGGACACACATGTGCCACACACGCATACAACATGCACGTGCCACATGTGCATATGACACACACGTGCCACCATACATATACGACACATGTGTTGCATATGCCAACACCAACGAGCCGTACATGCATGCATACAACATGTTCATGTCGGTGCATGTGCATACAGTGCGTTTGTGCGTGCATATACAATGCATCTGTGTCGGCACATAAGCGTACAGCATGTTTGTGTCGGCGCGTGCGCGTACTGTATGTTTGTGTTGATGCATGCATGTACAGTGCCTTCTTGTCGGCATGAACGTGCTGCAGGCATGTAGGTGCAGTGCACACCTGACACCTGTCGGCCTGTGGGAAAAAACCCATGGGTTGATGTGTTCAGGTTTCCCATGGGTCGGGTGCAGATCACCCACATTTGACCTGTGGGTGACCTGTGCCATTCCCTAATAGTGGATGTGCCGAGCCGAGACCGGCATACCAAGTGACTTGTATGCAGCTTGGACACTTGTGTGTGGGTGTAGTCTAACTGCTCGGTCGGCACTGCCAAATTACCGGACACTTGGTACGTGTACTTGACACTATTGCTGAACCATTGACATGGGTTTTTAAAAAAACTGTGGACCTCTTTGAGAATTGCAAGACATCCTCCAAATTTCCACAGAAGGCCTCACCACTATCCAGGTGATGAATCCATGATCCCTCACCACCACAACCATCACAACTCTGACCACTAAGACAACCTAGTTGGACAATGGGATGTCTACCCTAAAGAGGGGGAAAGCAACTGACAACCATACCCATATTGACTTAGAAAAATCAAGGATACTCAATCTGACTTTGGACACTCCCGACACCCTCTCGGAATGAACTCACCAACTACCAGCTAGGACCTTACAACACTCACAACTCCAGAACAAACACTATGGACTGGACAATAAGCAATCCTTTATATTACTATTAAAACCACATAGGATGCTCCAAGTCCGGATCAGGCTCAGTAGGATTGGGTTGATCAAACAGACCCTTATTCTGTTTCGGCCCCTGAACCCCCCTTCAGACCTTTCCACCCCCTTGCCTTTTTCTTCTCCACTCAACCCCAGCACCAGACCTGCCACCCTAGTAGACCACCCTGCTGTGGGCATCTGATCCTCCCTGTCTGACTCAGGCATCAGATTCACCCAACCCCTTGCCCCCCAAGGACTCCAAAACCCTCCACGACCCGAGACCTCCATTTCATATGCCTCTGATTATCTGACAGAATAGCATTCTGCATCTCAAAAGCATCCGCCCCATGCTTCAACTTATCTCTAAGGTCTTCAAGCCTTGCGACAATTCGACCTTCTATTTGGGAAAGGTAGTCCTGAATCTGCCCCAAGGCAGCCACAATCTCCATGCATCCAACCTTAGGGGATGAAGGAACCACTACCTTAATTTTCTTCTTCTTTGAGGAAGACGCCTCAGGAACCTCCACCTCCTCTCGAGGCCGCTTTTTCTGGGAAGTCTCCCTGACGACCGACACCCCGTCAACCTCACACCTAGTCTTACTGTTTTGACAAGGAATGCAGGTTTTGACCCATGTGATCCACTTGCACTGCCTTCCCCGCTTGCTGCAATGATCGCAAGGCTTCTCCCTTAAGAACGTAGGGACCTTTGAAATGGTAGCCTGATAATACAAGTCAGGCCATTGTTGGGTCAGCGCCTGGTGACTAGATTCGAAGGGTCCGAAGTTGGTTCTTGAAGGATTTTTGGGCCTTAGTAATGTACCCCTGCTCCTCCTTATGAACCCGACATTCCTTCTCTGCGTCTCACACGATGGTACTTAGCCTGGCCACAAGCATTACAGGAATGTCCTCTTTGCCTCCCAGATTCCCGCTAGTTAGTAATGGGATAGAATCCAGAATTGAGGAGGAACTACGATTCGACAAGGAATCACCCTCGCTAGTGGGTTTTGGGGGGACATTTCCATCCTCAAATCCCAATGCAGTAGCAAAACCTCCTCAAGGTGGCTCATCTTCCCACTGATTTTCTGCTCCCTGACTGTCTAGGAGAACATGCTCAAGTTCTAAATTGTCCCACTCGATTGTGCGGTGTTCTTCCTCCTTCCTTTTTTCCTCTGCTATCCTTCTTTCTTCCACAACTCTCTTTTCCTCTGCCCTCTGGTCTTCCTCCTTTTTCTTTTCCTCCTCCTCCTCCAGCTGCTGAGTATCTACCAACTTATGGGCTGCCTCTGCAGCCTCCTGGATTGCCACCAGTCTCTTGGGCTCCTCAGCCTTCTGAGTTTCCTCAACCTTCCGGGCTGCCTCCCTCTTTTTTGCCGCTTCCTCTTTCAACAGGTGCATCTTTTCTGCATACTCAGCCTCAAAGGCCTTGAAGGAAAATCCTGACGAATGGTAAGAATTTTTGATAACCCCCTCTCAATTTTCTTAGAATTATGTTAGACCATATTTCTCTATTGAAAAGTGACTACTATATATTTATCCTGGCCATAATTTTTTTTTTCTATATCTCTAGTGCGTATAAGCACAAGATTCCACCCCGCTGGCTTACCATCAGAAACCTTTCCCATGAAGACGTCATTTCTCATTGTTCAATTGCTTACGTACTAAAAGCTCCACTGCTGTATGATGCGCAATTTTCAACTTTAGTTGTTGTGGATGATTGAGGGTGCAATTGGGGGTTCCCAACTGGCGAGATCAAGGAGAATCTGCTGATCTGCTAATTTCGAGGATTCTTCCTATTCATAACAGTTTTTGTACCCTTACTCGACCAGTGCTATGGTCAATACTGAGGGTAACCCAACTAGTTCCCACACGGACGAAGAAGTTGCCATGAAGAAACCCTCTGTTCACTATCATGGCGAATCGGATATGCCTCGAAAGGGTCGAAAGCCGGATATTGACGACCATACTGCTAAGGCTGCGTCTATTGCTGGCATGGACGATGAGGATTTCGAGGAGACGTATGACTGGAGCACTGATGAGGACCTTATAGACGAAGATACAAAGCTCGACCACGCCGTGGCTGGTGAAAAGCCTGCGAAAGGGTGGGGCCCTAAAAGGTATCGAAGTATCGAAGCTTAAGACCTTGTACTGCATTCTTACATGTCTTATTGTTAAGGATTGCCACGTTCTTTCTTTCCACACTCGTCGGTTCGACACTGCTAGCTGGTGTTATTGTCGCCGTCCCACTTCTTCTTCATTTCTATTACCTTGTCCCAGATCCCTCCTCACACCGTCAGTACATCACTGACAATGTCTCCGCATGGCTGTATTGGGTCGCTGCAAACGTTCTACTCTCCTGGTACCTTGCTATGATTGTGGATATTATTCCCGTTATCTGCAACATGGTAATAGGCCTTGCATGGGGTGAAGTCACTGAGACCGTGCGGTCTCAAATCGAACTTTACAATGCTGCTAAAGATAATATCAAACCCGTGCTGTATGGTTCTTCTTGCTGGGTCAGCTGGATCATCATATTTGATGGAATCTATCACTTGTATGATCAGTATAACGAAGCCCTGAGTAACGCTCCCTATACAGTCAGGGTGAGTTCATCGTTTTCATCGAATGACGATTATCTCAGCAGCTTTCAGACGTATCAAGCAATACAGTTTCTGTTCTTCTTCACCCTTGCGATTTCGATAGAAAAAATGCTGGCTCATATGATTGCATTCGCTTTTCACCGCAAGGCATTCAATGACCGCTTAGATGCCTTGAAGCGCGACCTGAAAGTAATTGATCATCTTCGTGGTTACCGTCCAAAACGGCATACCCCTAAACCTTCGTCCCACCGCCCTATGTTCTCTATACCTGGACTTTCTACTACTCCTCTCCATGAAAAAACAGGCTTCGGTTTTGGTATAGGTAGTGGAATCGTGGGCGAGAAACAAGAATCGCTCCACAATCGTACAACCACAGCTGACATCTTATCCGACGATGAGGCACATTCTGGGGACATTGAAGAAGGCACGGGGCAATGGCGTTCAAAGAAAGGAAGAGAGCGAAGAAGCCGGATTTTCTCTTCCGTTTTTCCTTCAAGGCAGAGTTCACAAAGTACCAGCGACAGTGCCACGACCAGCACACCAACGAACCAACCTTACAATAACCACGAAGTGCATACCTACCCACCAGCTAAACACTCTCTGGAACCAACCAATAATTCTCGGTCGGAAAAGGTAGCGTCGCACTCCAGTCGGTCACATGAGGAAGACCCAACTGTAGTGGTTCAGGCCGCCAAGGTATTTAAAAGCGCCGTGATGCACGATGCGAGAAACATCAAGGGCAAGGAAGTCGACCAATCTGCATTGGGCTGGAAAATAAATTCAGCTTATGAGGCAAAGGTGCGGCATTAGCGTACCGAAGATCCATTGCACAGATCCTTAATACCATTTACCAGCGCCTTGCTAAATCGATCTATGTCTCATTCATAGCAGATCATCATCGGAAGTATCTTATTCCGTCCGATTTATATCCAGCATATGCTAAACCAGAGGACGCCGAAAATGCTTTCCGAGTTTTTGACGAAGATGACAATGGCGATATTTCTGGTGCCGAGATCAAAACAAAAATTCTCAAACTCTACAAGGAGCGTCGGTCGCTGAGTAGGAGCTTGCGCGACGTTGACAATGCTCTTAAGACACTCGATAGAATCATGGTATTTTTTGCAATGGTGGTTTTACTGTTTAGTGAGTGTTCGTTCGTTTAGAAAGAAAATAAATGATACCAAGTCCCTGAGCATATAGTTTCGTTGTCGGTGTTTAAAATAGCCATCGGGAACTCCTTGACATCTTTCTACACAGTAAAGTACCCCGATGCTCACTTCAAGGCAGTTCTCACGCGAATTATTTCAGATAGGAATTGCCGCGAGTTTTATCTTCAAGAACGCTGCCAGCTCTGTGCGTTGTACTGTGAATATTAGTCTGCGATACTAAGCGAATCGCAGGCCTTTGATGCTGTGATCTTCATATTCGTTACTCAGTGAGAATGAACCATGTTTGAACTATGAAGACTACTCACAGACAGAGGACAGCCCTTTCGACACGGGGGATAGGGTCTTTGTTGATAGTATGTCAAAGATGTCACGTTAGAACTCTCCCTGATTACTAACTGTGCTTGAAGCTGAGAATCTTGTTGTCAAGAAGATGGGTCTATTCGCGGTAGGTGAGATTATGCAAACCTGAACTTGTCGCTTATATTGTACGCAGACAACGTTCATCCGAGCGGATGGCACAGAGACCTACTATTTCAACTCCTTATTGTTTACCAAGTTCATCACGAACGTTCAACGCAGTGGAGTGAATAGTTTTCCTTGAGTTTCTGGGGATCGGCTGACCCTATGTAGAAAATGTTCGAGAATCTGACGGTGCAGGTTGCGTGGAGAACACCGTTAGAAAAGCTCGATCAGCTAGAGAAGTGCATGAATGAGTGGCTAGCAACCGAAGAAAACCGATGGTTTGAGCCCAACACAGCTGTTACCCTCCAGAAAATCGATTACCAGCGTTGCTTAGAATTCACCATGGGCATGATACACAATGGGTACAGTCAATCACTGACTCTGTTATCCCATTTCTTGATTGGTCGATTGCAGAACTTGGCAAGACTGGTCTTTGCGCAATGCGCGCAAAACAGCCTTCTGTGCGGCTGTACACTTTTACTGTCGGCAACTTAGCATCACTTTCTTCAACTCACCGCAACCCGTTCTAATTACCGAGAGTGAAGACCAACTCTCCAAAATTGGAATCCATATCCCCAGCAGTCCTGCGGCACTGTCGCCCGGACCTTTGGAACCGAACTCACCCAATTTATCAAGCGGTTCACCCATGCGCCCGATGAATGACCCGACTCCGGGACCCAACGAGGAAACGAAAGAGACCTTTACAACCGTTCTTGGCTTTACTCCACCACTGGATAAAAGAATTAATTTGACGAGAGCGCGTAAAAGCAGATTACGCAAACGCAATATACTTGGCATGGGTGACGGCACCGGTGGTTAGGTTGCGCGACATGGGCTGAAGTTTATAGAGTCGATCTTTTCTTGTTATATCGCCTTTTTATGCATTACACACTCAACCTATCTACAATATATATGGATTGAATTATATGAGAAATCATTTATCCTATGGCTATTTGCGCGCGCGTTGCCTATGTTGGCGTTCGCGAAACTGTAGGGTGTATGCTCCTTCATCCGACACTGGCATAACCGACAGGTGTCATCCCTTCCAAGTACTATGAGAATTACATTAGAATCTTCTAATGGTATTGTACACTGTACGTGGCTTGCGCCAAGTTTTGGGTAAAGTTTGAGATGGGAGGTCATGATTACAAATCTGCATCGCCCGTTATTAAACTATTTTGGCCCTGAACAACATGGATATTATACTCCCCGTCTATAATTTCCATGCCTATCTAAATTCCTTGGTTCGTTGAAGGCCGAGAGACTTCAAGGGGATTGATGTGGAGGTTTTAAATCAGGAAAAGGAAGGCTTGGTTTATCTGCAGGTGGTGTACATAATAATAATAACTACATACTAACCCCCGACCACGCCTGTCAATATGCAGAGTAAACGGTCCACTAACTGTGAAGGAGTACAACCACACGTCCGCTCTGTAGCCTAACTTCACAACAGATGAACTCCCCCATGTTACAATTTGTTTGCGATTGTGCATTACATTGCGGGCTGAATAGGAAACCAGCGGTTAAACACGACATTGGGATCATACTCCTTCTTTATTCGTTGTAATCTCGGATAATGGTCACCCCAAAGCTTCTGGGCTTTGCTCGGCATTTGAGATGGATCAGACACTGGTGCATGTCGGCGTTAATTTCCCAAGGCAGACAATGATCTCGATACATACCATAGTTGCCATACACGTGGTTTTCCTCATCCGTCGGTGTCCTCTCCTCTGCGGCTTCAATGATTTTGATGAATTCTTGTGAAATCTTTCTCGCATGGGCTACGCCGTCGGTTTCTTGTTCTTCTTTATCCCAGGAGATGACGAAGACTATGTTCGGCTGAGGGCCACGAGAATTGAATGAAGTCGCATCCCGGGGAACGGAACGGACTGTTTTGAGTGGTATAAGCTCGTACCCAACCATTACATCGAAGGTAGGAAGCGTCGATTGCAAGTTTTTAATTACGTCATGGATGTGTGGTAAAAAAGGCGACCGTAAGCTAGTCCCACCCTGACAAATGCCGTCAGCAATATTTCCTCAGCTTCTACGAGTTAGTTTACATGCCAGATAGTAATTTCTCCCGTGTTTAGCCGCTGAGTTGTTAATTGCGTTTACTTGTTCATACGGAATCTCACCAGCGTAGTCAGCAACAGGCCCTGGTGCATGTGTCAAAGGGGCACCAAACGAAGCTTAACAGAATGTGTGTGTATACCAAGATCAAAGAATTTCTTGAAATTAGCACGGCCCTCCTCTTCCGAACCATTATAAAAAAGAACAAGGAGTGCCATGGGCTGGAGAACTGTCAGATGAGACACTGCTAACAGTTGATCCTCTATACCGACCTGTTTATCCGGTCCACGCGTAAACATCGGTATCATAGATTCCCGTTCCGTGGCTCCTGGCCACCATGCATCGAGAGTCTCTGCGAGTTTACCAATGACCGACAGAGGGAAGATGATCTGTCCTGCAAACACGGTCCTTCGCTGTGGGTAGACCTTGAGCACGAATTCTGTGACTATCCCAAAGTTGCCTCCTCCTCCACGGATTCCCCAGAAGAGATCGGGATGCTCAGTTGGGGATGCAGTGACGACTGATCCATTGGCCAGAACCACGGTAGCTTGGACGAGGTTATCAATGACAAGACCATGCTGTCCAGATAGCCAGCCATATCCACCAGCCAAAAGTAGGCCACCGACACCGGTGTGGTTCACTGTTCCTCCGGGGGTAGCCAAACCGTAAGCCATTGTAGCGAGGTCCACGGTTTCCCAAAGCGATCCCCCACCGACGTACACCACCTCCTGCTCAGGATCTACTCGCGCGGAATCGAAGTGGCGCGAGAGGTCAATACAGAGACCGTCAGCAACAGAGGACGCGCCGGATGTATTGTGCCCGCCACACTTGACGGCCAACGGAAGGGCGTTAGAGGTAGCAAAGCCGAGGGCGAGGGAAACGTCAGCTTCATTCTTGGGGAACACGACGTATCTGTGGGGGCATGGAATGATTTGATATGCAGCATACTAGTCGTTTGAGAGCTCACAGTGCCTTGCGCTCGGAGCTTGCTGACCATCTCGCAATGGCTGCAGGATATTCAATAGAGCCTGGTATTACGATGTCGCCTTTGATGCCTTGTTTGAACGCTTCGAAGGAAACCATAGTTGATGCGCATCTTTACTCAGAACTAGTCTCATATATAACACTGCGTAGCGCTCAGGGTCCGATGTTCTATCCTACACGGATGCATCAGCTGATAACCAATTGCTGCCAATTGGTGTTACGAAACATTTCAAGACACCAGACACGAGAGCATAGTAATGAACCATGCGACATGGTACTGAGCAGAAGGTTATACAGCCTATTTACAGATATTCAGATCCAAAGTCATGGGAATGAACCCTCGGCGTCGTGGCTAATCTGCATCTGCACTCATGTCCTGAAAACGTATATCGTTAATGCTTCTGATGAAATGAACCTTGGGCGTCATGGCTAAGCTGTTCCATCATTTGCATCTGTAGTCATACGGGCCTCTGTCCTGAGATACTCTGGGCATCTGATCTCGCCCCAGAATCCCAGACGCATTCGGCCCCGGTAGTTACTTAGCCTGTTAGATTTAAGCGCAGTAGCTAAGTACAGACAAGCTACGGGACGGTAAGGAGAGAAGAATACGCACCCCAGTGAATGGGGAGTTCACTGGGGTGCCTGTAACTACATGTCCGTTTATATATACAGCTATCAGTGCCTTCAAACACCCGGTCCTGTTGCGTTCCTGCTGCGTTCACCGCTTACTGATACATCTTCCAATATAGCCACCCTTCTGTTATTTTCAAATGTGCCTAGAAGACTACACAATCTCCGTCGTCTCCATCTGAGGAGCGTGATGTTGATTACTGTAATATTACACAAGGTAGTACTACTTCGCTCAACATTCAAGTGAGGAAGGATCAGGCCACCCTCATTTTGCGATAGGCATCCAAATTGATTCACCATCCATGGTTGACAAAACACTTTTCAGTGTCCTTTCTGTAACTCTATGGAGATCTGTCAAATCATCGACAATATATATACATCAGTAGTAGAAAACTTGTGTTGAGCTAGAAAAGTTACACTAAATGTAAGAGGCAGTCCCTATACGAGTTGAGGTGCATACATACAGAGTGTAGAAATTTGTAAAATAGCGAATGTACTCACTAATCATCGAAAATGAATTACGCTATGGATTCTGTCACTTAAATCTGTCCATACTTCAAGTATTCAAGGCACACCGGCAGAGAAAATACAAAAGTTTATATATATGTACGGTCCTGGGGGTTTTCACACTGACAGGATCTGCCCAATAGGGGAATAATGACTAGAAACAGCGATATTGCATACTCGGGTATCTCGGGCTGCAGTTACCGACCAACCCGGATCACGTAATAATATCACCCGCTCAAAGCTCCCAAACCTTCTCTATAAACTCTCCCACACCGCCATCGTCGTTTCCACTTGTTGTGTATCCTGCCGCCGCACTTGCTGCAGACATTGCGTTCCCCATGGCCACCGAAAAGCCCGCTGCTCGAAACATTCCAATGTCGTTCTCCCCGTCTCCGAAGGCCAGCACCTCCCCTGGGGACACATTGCCTAAGCTTTTGCAAATACGCTCAAGGGCCGCCCCTTTGTGAACCTCTGGTGCAATCGCTTCGTAGATCCACGGAATGGCACGAGTAATCTTGAATGGCAAAGGCGAACTGCGGCCGAGTGCGTCCAGAACATGCTTGGCAGCTAATTAGAAGATGTCGTAGCTGAAGTGGGAGTGTATGAGTGCAGCTGTGCGTACTCACAGTCAAGGTCGGACTGGTCTGAGCAAACAGTGACTTTTGGAATGATGAGCTCTCCACTGGCTATTTGTCGAAGGAACTGTGTTCGGGCAGGTTCTTGTGAACAATCCTGGACACCTTTGTCATACCTACCAGCCACTCTTTGGTCAGGGTGACAGTGTATATGGCTGCCTGGATACGCACTTGGCAGCTATCTCACACCAGTCTTTGCAGTGAACACCTACTCCTGGAGAAACCAAAATAGCTGCATCTTCTGTGAACACAAACGTGCCAAACCCCGCCATGCCTTCAACAATGTGTACAACGACTCCTGGAGGAAGCGATGCAAAGTTGGTTAAAGGGGCACCAGCCACCCCACCATATATCAGGGCCCCATTGCAATGAATTGCAGGGAAGTGGGGAGGGAGGCGTAAGGCATGACGTATCCATAGACAGCTGTTGTATTGCTTTCCACTTGCAATGACAATAGGGAGATCAGGGTGAGCTGCGCGCAGTTTGTTGAACGCTGAGAGGGTCTTTGGGTGTATGGTATGCTCGGATGTCAGCAATGTGCCGTCCACATCTGTAATAATGAGCTTTATATCTTCTGGTAAGGGAAGTGTCATTGAGAAGTAAAAAGACCGCAATATAAGCCGGAGGACCGGTACGGTCCCTGTACACGGTCCGCTCCTTGTCCGCGTCGGCTTAGTTGCTCACCATGCACACAGTTGACTTCTTATTCAGTTTCTCCTCACATCATGCCATACACTCTCCAGCAAGTCGCTCAGCACAACTCCAAAGAGTTAGTATCGATATATTCCTTTTAACTGGTAGCTAATGCGTGAATTTGGCCAGATCTTGCTGGATCGTAATTGAGAACCAGATATATGATGTCACTGACTTCCTTTCCGTGGGTGGTCCGTCACCTCGTATACTAGCTCTAATGTCCATCAGGAGCATCCTGGCGGCAGCAAGATCATCTTGAAATACGCCGGGAAAGATGCAACTGATGCCTTCAATCCCGTCCATCCCCCAGGGGTCATTGACGCTCAGCTGCCTAAAGATAAGCATTTGGGGGAACTCGACGCAAAGGATGTCAAGCAGAAGAAGGAGATTCCCAAGACAAGAGAAGAACTCAGAATGGAGCTGGAGCAACGCAATAAGCCGTCGTTGGGCAAGATGCATAACTTGCTTGACCTGGAAGTATGCTCGAGGCTCGATGCAACGCGACCATTGAGGTAGTTGACATTTGTTTTGTAGAACGTCGCACGAAAGGTTCTATCCTTTAAGGCTCTTGCTTACTACTCTTCTGCCACTGATGATGAAATTGGTCAGTCCTTCTCCGCTCTTGCATTGTACGACCCTGATTCCCATTCAGCTATGGAGGAAAACCGCCGCGCATATTCTCGTATATTTTTCCTACCCCGTGTTATGCGCCCCGTCTCTGTTGTCGACCCATCGACTACCGTCCTGGGCTATTCGTCTCAAATCCCGGTCTTTGTCTCTGGAGCTGCCCTCGCTAAGCTCGGACATCCTCTCGGTGAAGTCAATATTACCCGCGCATGCGGTCGTTCGAACATCATTCAGATGGTGTCATCCAACTCGTCTTGCTCATTTACAGAGCTATCCCAGGCCCGTATAAGCCCGGATCAGCCACTGTTCTTCCAGCTTTACAAGAATAAGAATGACGAGATTGCCATGGCAAGAGTTAAACACGTCGAAGAGCTCGGGTATAAGGCTATTTTCCTGACTGTGGACGCCGTTGTCATGAGTAATCGGGAGAGGGATATCAGAGCACAGGCTGCGGGTGCAGATGGATCTGCGACAGACAAAGCCGAAGTGGACCAGGAGTTTGATCAAAGTGGGACTTCTGGTTTCATGATTGCTAATGATGATCGGGACATGACCTGGGAGAAGGCTCGTGGATTCATCAGAGACGTGGCGCTATTATAACTCTTTCGACAGACTATTCCGTGGCTGCGGAGTGTTACTAAACTCCCCATTGTTATTAAAGGTGTGTACGTCTCGACATTGGCATTTCTTGCTGACCAAGATTTGTTAGGTATACAATGTGTCGATGTAAGGTCGCAGTGCACTAAATCCTCAGCTGGCCCTAACTTGACTTCGCTTCCACTTCAGGATGCTGTCCTAGCCGCGGAAGCTGGTGTAGATGGGATCATGATTTCTAATCACGGCGGTAGGTGTTTTCCCCTCCACTTACTGTCATACTTAGACATTAGTATAGGACGACAGATGGAATAGTCAGTTTTGTCTGAATTCTGTTTATTTCTCTTACTGACTTCTCATCCTAGCTCTATGCCTTCTGTGGATGTTCTGTTCCGGCTGCGTAAACAGCGACCTGACGTGTTCGACAAAGTCGAAGGTATCGTCATTGTCTTACGATGCATACCTTTGTAGTGTGACAACAGTTATCATAGTATACATCGACGGGGGAATCCGACGTGGAACAGGTAAATTTACTACCCTATTTTCATGAACTCGTTAATTAGCGACGTTCTTAGATGTACTGAAATGTGTGTGCCTTGGTGCTCGTGCTGTCGGACTTGGTCGCCCGGTTCTATACGCTCAAAGTGTAAGTACCCTTTCTGATATTGTCATTCACCTTATTTTTGGTTTGTTATATTGACACTATATAGGCCTATGGCGAAGCAGGCGTGCTCCGCCTCATCCAAATCCTAGAGCGTGAAATCCGCGGGGGCATGGCCCTCCTGGGGGCTGCGAGCGTCAAGGATCTCAAACCTGAGCTCGTAAGTGTCCCGAATTCTGCAGAAGCGTGAACTGACGTAGTGTTGTCGTAGGTCGAACAGGTCAGCTTCCAACCAGCGCAAATGTTGGCTAAATTGTAGGTGTAACCATCAATTCCTTGCTCTTTTATTCTCTCTTTCAGGTGTATGAATATGATTGGTATATCTTTGGTTTCTTATGCAATCAATATATGTGGAGGACCATTATATTTTGACATGGAAGTGGATCTGGCAACTGCCCCATTTAGGCGAGTGTGCCATGAAACCTGCATGAAATAACATATGTCAAAATCAACAACTCAGACCATACTTTGGATAGACCTTAATAAAATTTAATCTGTGCATTACATATTACTCACAATTGAATGTGTGTATTTGAATTCAATGTACGAAAAAATTGCAAATATGACTTGGAATCGGAAAGAAGGATGTGCCAATTTGGGTCTGCATTAGGGCTACTGGTAAACCCATCCTGTCTCCTGAGAAGCCCAGATGCACATGCCTGTGTGTGTATGTCACCTATACCTAAGGCAGATATGCATCTGGGTGTACCTGAGGTTGGGTGCTGTTTGCATTAGGGTTGCTGGTAAACCCATCCTGTCTCCTGAGAAGCCTAGATGCACATGCCTGTGTGTGTATATTACCTATACCTAAGGCAGATAAGGTAGGGTGCTGTTTGCATTAGGGTTGCTGGTAAACCCATCCTATCTTCTGGGAAGCCTAGATGCACATGCCTGTGTGTGTATATCACCTATAGCTAAGGCAGATGTGCCTCTGGGTGTACCTGAGGCGGGGTGCTGTTTGCATTGGGGTTGCTGGTAAACCCATCCTATCTTCTGGGAAGCCTAGATGCAAATGCCTGTGTGTGTATGTTGCCTATACCTAAGGCAGATGTGCCT
>QLPI01053055.1:0-14534 GCA_003314275.1 Chroogomphus rutilus
GCAGCCGATTTGCTCTCATTTGGCTGTCGAGCACTGCTCGACCTCGAAATGTTCCTCTTCGTCGATGAGGATCGGCTGCGGTGGGAGGTGTTAAGACTAAGAGCCAAGTGAGATGTAAGACCACTGCAATGATAATTGCAGGGAAGTAAGATAATAGAAATTTGCTTGACTCAAAGTTGAAATGGTAAGTGATAACTGGTAGAACTTGTTGTTATTTCTCTGTACTACTAGTGCTTTTTATATACAGTTGGAGAATCATATGATAAAAGTCTGTGTTGACATGTGAATCAATATCTGAGGGGATGACCTGCTATATGATGCAATGTCTGAGATGATGTGATTATGGGATTGGGTTATGTGTTATGGAAAGTGAATGGGGAAGTGGATAAAAGAAAGGGAAATGTATTGTGCGCGCGTGTGTTTCAATTCTGGGATGGTAGCGGGGGTTTGTCTCGGTTCTCAGTTGTCTCGGCGGGTGTCATGATGTAGAATGTGGAGTATAAATGATGAATTTGTGATGGTGTGAATGGTGACTCGTGATTGATATGTCTCGCGTATTTGACTCGACTCGGAATTGGTTTGTTATTGATCTTGTGGCTCGTATATTTGTGACTCGTTTGACTCGCGTAGTTGCATAGACTTATTGACTCGTGTAGTTGACTCGGTGTAGTAGACTCGTTGACTCGTGTGATAGGCTCGTTGTGTGGGTTCTCGACTCGCAGTTGTGTAGGCTCGTTGGCTCGTGTGTGTGTGTAAGAAAGTGGATAAGGATGTGATGAATAGGAATGTCGGGGGGAATAATAGTGTGATATCTGTCGGTTTCTAACAGGAGGGGCTGTCACCTACTTGGGATGGGGTCTGCCAGAGCTGGAGTGAGCTTGATGACCGGGAAGACCGGGTGGAGGCAGCTCAAGGCTCTCAGGAGTCGAAGTTGGTATGCATGAGACCCCACTCATTCCTCTACAAGGTAGGGGCCAAGTCGCCTGTGCGCAAGTTTCTTGGACAGCCGATTGGTGCAAATATCACTAGCATTGAGGTATACCTTGTCACCTGGGGTGAATGTCGGTGTCGGCTGATGCCTACGGTTGTAATAAGTCGCCATGTTGTCTTTTGCCTTTGCCAGGGCCACCTTCACCTCTGAAAGTGCTCCTTCCATCTGCTCCTTGAACTCATTCACAGACTCAAGGCAGGATGGAGGTTGGTGCGGTTCGAACCCCATCCGTGGGTGTCTACCTGTATCCAGTAAGAAGGGGGACTCGTGGGTCAAGGCGTGGATGTGGTTATTGTACTGGAACTCGGCTAGGGGCAAGAGATCATCCCAGTCATCTTGCCTCTCGTTGACAAAGAGGCAGAGGTACTGTTCCAGTTCTTGGTTCACCCGTTCGGTCTGACCATTTGTCTGCAGATGGTAGGCCGTAGAGGCTGCCAAGCAAATGCCTAGTAAGTGATAGAGCTCCCGGGTGAACTTGCAGACGAATTGAACCCCCAATTGGACACCACCACCCTCGGCAACCCATGCAGCTTCCACATGTGGTGTAGGAAGAGTCGTGCTGCTCCAGCTGCTGTCACTGTAGTGTTAGTTGGTATGAAGTGTGCCCATTTTAACACCGAGTCTACCACGTTCATCATGGCGTCATACCCGTGCATATCGGAGAGCTCTACTAAAAAGTCTATACTTATGGTATCCTACCGTGCCTCGGAGATTGGCAGTGGGTGGAGTTCCCTGACCAGCCGTTGTCTCTGGATCTTCATCCGCAAGCACAGGTTGCATGTCTTGGTATACTCGCCGATGTACCGAGACATGTGAGGCTACCAATAGTTTTGGAAGATGAGTTCAAGGGTCTTCCAGTGGCCAGGGTGCCCAGCTACCTTGGAGTCATGGTGATGGGCTATGATCCATCGCCGGAGGCCTCCCACATTGGGAACATACACCTTTCCTCGGAAGGTCAACAGTCCATCAGCTTCCATCCATTTGGCTGAGACTAAGGACCTCCCTCCTGCTTCCCACAGTTTCCTCACTGCCTCTGTTACTTTGTCCTCTAGTATCCCTTCAGTTAGCACTCTCTTCAGTTCTCGGATGATCCCCCACTCTTCCCCCTCCAGCGTCACTCCTTCTAGCACCCGGATCATGAATAACTTGGGCCAGAGCAGGACTAGGTCGCTATTGTCACCCGTACCCAATCCATGGTCAGACCAACATGAGAGCGTGTCAGACTTCCCCATCATGACTCCCAGTCTGTGCTGCAGGTCGAAGTTGAAATGCGAGAGGTAGAGAGACCAACAGGCTTGCTACCAGTTCAACTTCTTCGAGGATCAGAAGTACTCTAGGTTCTTGTGGTCAGTCCAGAGTTCGACACAGTGTTCAGCCCCCTCTCAGAAGTGTCTCCACTCCTCTAAGGCTTGGATGATAGCAAGCATCTCTTTATCATGGATCTTGTAGTTCCTCTCCACTAGGGAGAGGCTTTTCGAGTAAAAGGCAATCGGGTGCCACTTGCCATCCTCGCGCAACTGCTGCAAAAGGACTGCCCCCGTGGCTAGGTCAGAGCTGTCTGCTTCTACTCAGTAAGGGCAGGTATTGTCGGTGAATTCGAGGATAGGCTCCATTGTGAACCTTGTCTTATGCCTTTTGAAGGCTACCCATTCCTCTTCTCCCCACTTCCATTTCACATCCTTCTTCACAAGTTCAAACAATGGCCTGGCTTGGTGCGAGAACCTCTCGATGAACCTCTGATAGAAGTTGGTGAAGCTGAGGAAGGCCTGCACCTCTTTTCAATTTGATGGAGTCAGCCAGCCCGTGACCCCTTCTACCTTGACAGGGGCCATCTCTACCTTGCTGTGAGATATAATGAGGCCCAAGTATTCGATCCTCATCCATTCAAACTCGCACTTCTCCAGCCAAAGGTACAGTTTGTGGGCCCTCAGTCATTCAAGAACCTCCCAGATGACCTGTCAATGTTCTTCGAGAGTCTCGGTGAAGATGAGGATGTCATCCAGGTATACACACACGTATCTCTCCATCATGAGGTCCTAAAAGATGTCATTCATCATGGTCTGGAATGTTGTAGGGCTGTTAGTGAGGCCAAAGAACATGACAAGGGGCTCAAACAGTCCCCTATTGGTGTGGAATGCCACCTTCCACCCGTCTCCTTCCTTGATCTGCACATTGTTGAACCCCCAGTGCACATCCAACTTGGTGAAGTACTTGGCCCCCCAAAGTTGCATAATAAGCTCTGAGATGATGGGAAGGGGATACCAGTTCTTCACCGTCATCGCATTGAGTACCCAATAGTCCTGGACCAGTCGGAGGGTGCCGTCTTTCTTCTTAATAAAGAACACAGGGCTTCCCATAGGGGATTTTGAGGGGCAGATATGCCCCATATGGAGGTTCTCTCGTAAGAACTCGTCCAGCTCTCGCTGTTTGCTTGGAGAGAGGGGGTATACTTTGCAAGCCGAGAGTTTTGCCCTGGGTTCCAGTTCAATAACATGGTCCCACGTCCTCTGCTTAGGGAGAGAATCGAAGGATCCCTTCTCGAAGAGGTCATTAAAGTCTTGGAGGTAGGGCAGGATTGTCCCTTTCTCCTTGGGGGGAGTGCTCCAGAGCACCCACTCTGCCAATTGCTGTGCAGTCATGGCAGCTGCAATAGTCGTGATTGGAACATTTGGGAGGGCTACGGTTGCAAAAAGGCGATCACCTGGTTTGAGGAAGGGCATACCATCGTCAATACCTTTGTAGTCTTCCAACTCATCAGTCATCATGCCTGGCAAGGGGCCGGTCCAAAGGGCCCGAATCACCATTTCCTCTTGACATTCCTTCTGTAACTTAGCCTGGCAGGTGTGGCATTGGGCAGAGCATCGGCTTATCGTGACCTCTTGCATGTGCCAGTTGACCTCGGGGTTATGATTGCGGAGCCAGGGATAACCAAGGATCATCTTGTGCTTCCCCAGATTAGTCACAGCAAACATGGCCCGTTCCAAGTGGTCTTGATAGCATAAGATCAGATCAACAATGTGTCAGATTGCTCCTCTCTCGTTCGGGGTACTGTCAACATTGTAGACTGGTACAGGTCAAGTCAACAGGCGCAAGGTCAATCTTTCGGCTACCGCAAACTTTTGGTCTATGAACAGTCCTGTGGCCCCACTGTCTAGTAGGGCAGTTACCCCCTTCACCTCCGTGGTGTCGGTAGTCTGTATTTCTACCTTGAGATTCAATGAATTTGGTAAGGGGGTGGAGGCCACTATATATTGCTTCGGAAGACTGCATTCCCAACAACCTTCAAGTCTATACAACTCCAGTGTTATGACTCATACCCCTAAATAAACCTATTTTAGTTCCCACAACCCTCCACACCCTTTCCAGGAGTTTTCTGACCATAATATCTGGAACAGGCCCCTCAACCACCTTCTGTCAAGTACATGTACCAAGTGTCCAGTAATTAGGCAGTGCCGACCAAACAGCCAGACTACATCCACATATAAGTGCCCATACTGCATGCAAGTCACTTGGTATGCCAGTCTCAGCTCGGCACATCCACCATCCACATTCCTTGTCCCTATCCCTCATCCACTCTGCCCCATTTACCATCCATTAATTCTACCCTGTCCCCTCCTTAATCCTCAACCCATCTCACCTTGGGACATCTGACCCTTGTTTTATCCTCGGCCATGACCCATTGTGTTATAGTTAGGCACTCCTTATTGTCCTATCCTTGGCCACATTCCTATTATTCTATTTTCATTGTCCTATCCCATTTACATTCCTCCATTCTATTTTTGCTCATTGTGGGCAATACTCACATGTTATGCATACCTTATTATCCTACATTTCTTATTCCACATGTTGCTTCTTAACCTATATAAGTAGGACATGCATGTACATATTTCCTCATTCTGGGTATCAACTAGGCTTAGGCCCCTTACCTCCTCTTTCCTCTGTAAAGTCCTCTACTCAGGCCGGCACCTTTGGCACTCTCCCAAGTATCCCTTCTATCCCAAATAGGTGGCACACACAGAGAGTAGGGCACAACACATGAGTACATTGAAGCCAAGCCACTACTGTAGCCTGCAGGGCTTAGCCATCCCCTGTCTGACCCCTTGGCATTACCAATGCTTGACACCTTCCCACAACTCCAATGTAATAATCTGAAGTTCTGCAATCCCAACTCCCTGTGATTTCATAACCAAGGTTCTACTCTTGTGATAAGCATCTCACAAGATCACTGTGTACCTCACTCCCTTGTTCTCACTTTCCTATTGACTCCTTGTATTTTCTTCTCTCCTTGTCTTGTAACCGGACAGTAGATAATACAAGGAGTAGCTACATGTATATGACCCCCAGTTGATTGGACTATTTACCAGTAAAAATATCAACTTAATTTGCATCCTAAGTTCTAACCTAGTCTCTCACACATTTTCTGACTTTCCAAAATTAGAGACAGATGATTGAGGAGGGTGCAACACATAAGTTGAAGCCAAGTCCCTCTGACTTCGAACACCCAAAGGACTAGTGTACAAATCCAACACCATGACTGATCCTCACCCTAAGTCCCTGGTGCTTTATCGTCTGCTTCTATCCCCTCCATCTCTTGTCCAAAACATATGACCTTTGACCCCCTATGACTTTGGAATCTTGACCCTCTTTGCGGACACCTTCAGAAACCTATGGAATCCTTCTAATAGTATTATATTAAGTGCCTGACATGCAGATTTGACATCTAGTCATTGTCCATGGATTTTGCTTTCACAGCAGTGAGTGGTGTCATCAAAAGATTTCAGCCAAATGACATAGACTTAACTGCCTCTATGTCAGGGGACAGCCCTGAGGGCCTATTCCCTTATTTCTATTTCCCTTTATTCCATTCTCCCTCTCTGCCAAAGGATAAACCTTAGGCCCCATTTCTATTTCCCTTACTTTCCGAACATTTTGCTTAATTCCCTGTATGACTTACTCCTATCCTATTCCCCCTTTTCCTTATTCATGTTACTGGTTATTCCCCACCATTTGCACTTGTTGTGGCACAGTAACTATATAGCTAATGATTAGGTAAGGGGGTCCTCACTTGGTTCTCTTTAGATCCCCTCTACCTAAGGTATGCAACAATGTCAGTAGTAGCTGGTAATATAACTGACCTTTGGATCCCCTCTACCTAAGTCTGAGAAGCACTGTGGGTAGGCTTTGGGTCAGAGTCCCAGAGTCAGGCCTAGCCACCCTTTCCAGTGTTGCTCCTTCACAGTCTGCATAGCTTTGATATATGTATTTCCCCTAAGGTCCAACAACTGACTGACCTCAACAACTGACTGACCTCCCAATCATACACCAAACCAACACCCTAAAACCTCAAGCCAGGCTCCTGGGACTGGGCTTATGGGCATTCAGGAGATCATACTGCTAAACCCAAGGGAGGGGTAAGGTATGTTGGAGAAGCAGTGCATGGGTACAGGGTATATAGAGAGCAGGATTCACTAGCAAGGGGCTTTAGGTTTTCCTCTTAGGAATTCCCCCATTGCTAGGCACTGTGTGACAGTTCTCAGGTGCCACTGGGGTTGCCCTTACAGGAACATGGATGCAGTGCAGTATTGTGAAATTGTGGAGGAGGGAGTGGAGGAGATCATTGAAAGTTTGGAGATGGCTAAGGATAAGTGGTACTCCCAATGACCCAAAACATACCTCAAAAAAGGCAGACCAGTGGTTTTCTGAAAACAACATCATTCCCATGAAGTGGCCTGCCCAATCCCCTGATCTAAATCCCATTGAACACCTCTGGCAACACCTCAAGGCCAAACTCTAACAATATGACATACCACCCAAAGGAGTAGATGAATTATGGGACAGGGTGGCAAAGGAGTGGACTGAAATACTACCAGAGACATGCCAGAAGCTAATAGAAAGCATGCCTAGGAGGATACAGGCAGTTTAAAGGCAAAGGGGGGTCATGCAAAGTATTAGATTGTAAAATAATAGAGGGTCCAAAAACTGCCCCAATGAGTGATTATTTTGTTTGATTTATTGAGCAATGAGTTTTGATTGGATCCACATGATTTCTCAAGTTGGTAGATAGCCAACATGTTCTAGTATATCATGTGAAATTTTCAGGAGTTTTGCTGGTGTCATTCCTTCAGAAAATATCAATCTTTTGAAAAGGCACAAACATTGGGGCAGTTTTTTGACCCACTGTATATGTTGTGAATTTAACACTATTTAACAGAGATGCATACATTTATCAAATTTATAACTGATGATTCGGACTGAGACAGCATCCTGTCACTAAATATCCCCCTCCTTCCGTGTTCAACTTTGGAACGTCGTTGACCAAAGAGTGGAAAGTTATATGCGTTTATTTTTTAACAAGTGTTTTTAGTGCTTTTACACCGCCTAGGCACATGTTTACGTGTATCCTCCATAATCCGATTGGATTCGCTGATGTCTCTGTTCAGCTCGTTTTGTTCTGAATTCAGACGTCAATTTGCGTATAATCCACACTGTGGAAGAAACACATACGCTGCAATTTATTCACTGTGCTCCATACGCCTCTTCCCTTCATCTTCCCGGTCTTTTTAGTTTTAACCTTCTTGTCTGCCACCACCGCTCTGGCGTGCCACGCCAGAATACGACTGCCCACGCTGGCGACCAGCAGGTCGCCATGAAGAATTATCTGTCCGACAGGATCCCATTGACCCGTCGGGTTGGGCTTAACGGCGGGGGAAGCAAATGATCTTAGCAGAGAAAGAGTCAGACGATCCCACACTTTCAATGTACCACGTGAACTGTTACGGAATACAGATGTTAATAAATGACAAGGCACAGTAATGACACGACAAACCTTCCAGTGACGATGACCAAGTAACTAACATCGATAGCAGAGACAGCCCCGTCATCATGCGCCTCCCATCTTCGACACGAATTGATTTCTTGTATTAGGTTGTCTGTAGCAGAAACATCATCGGGTTTCTTGGGATTAACCACCAAACCATCGGCATCCCAATTCCACAAGGAAACTCTCCCAAGACTATCTCCTCCCAACACAAAACTAGACGAAACAACCAGGTCCGGGGCATGACCTGTCGTTAGTGAGGGCGTGGGTGGACCAAGAGGAGTAGAAGGATCGGCAAAATCTTGTTTGAAAACCCCAAAGCAAGGTCTGATACTGGTGAGTGGACCGATCGGGCCACCACAAAATGCCGAAAAGGTGACAAGGCCAGATTGATGGTCGACTAGAATGCGAAGCAAACGCCGTTCGTTTGTGTGTAGGACTAACAGCTTAACTCTTGAGCGCGAAGATTGGGCATCAATATACAATGACTCGATTGCGGAGACGCCCGTTGATGTATGATTGACCGGCAGTACAACCCTAAGAGCCTGCGAGGGAGTGATACCCTTGTCAGCCAGATGGAGTCCCGACCAAATCATGATGTCTCCCCCTTGAAAGGCAGCAACAATATTTCCCCTTACGCAATGCCCAACTTTTACACATGGGTCAGGAAGCAAATTATCACCCTTTGGTCCAAATCCCGTCCACAGGCATACCATGTACTTCGCATCCCAAAGCTTGACTTGGCCATGGGAACAGCCACTAATAATTAATTTTTCTTCTTTTCCAGTAAACATCAGGCAGCGAACATCTCCAGTATGTGCATCGTCCACAGAACAACCCGTCAAGCGTGGCGAAGGGTGGTTGGAGTCCATCACACGGGGAGCATGTATCATGGCTACCAAGCCATTTCGGAAGCCCCAGACGATGCGCCCAGTTCCGCCGCATGAAGAAAGTGCGACACATGACCAATGTGGGCTCAATACCTGAATTGGATTAATGCCAAACCCAAAATTACCCGAAGCGTGGAAATGCCCTTTCAGGATCTTGCCTACCAGATGGTAAGTCATTACTCTAGACTGCATAACTTTCGGGCGTACCTGTTAAAGGGAAGCTACGGGCGACGATGCCATATTGTAAGTCTGAAGTCATGAGTCGCCAGTTCTCAAGAAGATGCATCCCAGATACATCGCAATAGTTGGGTTGATAACGGAAGGCCGAACTGCGAGACTTCTCCCAGCGGCTTGAAATGATTCAGTGGCTTTATTTATCGATATATCCGTAGACACCTACTAAATGTCTTTGAATCTCCAGACAAACTCCTTTTTCCAGGTACTTTCTGTCCTTGTCACCAAGAGTTTTTGCTCCTCATTGGGGTCCGACTCGGGACCTACTCCTAAAAAGTGAAACGCAAAGACACGATACCAAGTATTGTCATCGGCTATGTGGTCCCTAAGTTGACGATTAACCCGAGATAAAGCGAAAAGCGATGCCGGGTCATCGACGTATGTAGTGATATGTGTGAGTGATTCTCCTGGTAGAGTGAGGAAGAAACATTTCGAACTATCAGGGTTCTGGGAGGATTGATGGATGTGTGAAGCATGTTGGAACTTGTTGGCTTTGTTATAGGGAAAGGTTGTGGATGACGAAACTGCTTTTTGTGAATTCAGTGATGGCGTGTCTTGCATATAAAGTTGGATGGAAGCTTAGATGAAGAAGGCAGACCAAAAGGCGGGTAGGTCGCTCGAAGTCGACGAGTACAAGTCAGAAAGCACCCACAGGCACCCCTCGGTACATATATAACAATAGAAAAAAAAACTCATTCCTGAGTTTTTTCGGACAGTTCACGCAGAGTCATCGAAGCCATCTTCTGTCTCGAACAATACTGTGATAAATAGCGCTACAGATATATTGAGTGCTCCATGATGCCAATCAACATGATATAACTCGGACTATCTTGGTGAAGAAAAACTTTCTAAGTAAAATGTTCGTGCTTGGCATCGAAGGGAACAGTATAAGACCGTGGGATCAAAAAGACGAAGCCGGCAAACACCAAAGAACTCTGGGTCTGCTTAAGTGGCCGAGCTGTAGTGGAAAGTCCATCACAATGTGCACAAGTTGTCGCGGACCCACACCTCCAGAAACGCGAGCTTCGTCTTGGCCTCTTGGATCTTCTCGTCATCCACACCCTCCACTTGAAACTCGTCTGGTGATTGCTGATACGCGGTTAAAGACCTGCCTTGTTAGTAATCACACGTCTGCACTTGACACTGAGCCCCGCCTTGTAATTCTCCAATTCGTGTCTGAGCACATCAAATTCGTCCCAGGATTGTTCTCCGTTGAGATTCAAGATGCATGTATCAGTCCGAAGCCGTGGCAATGATATTAGGATTATCTGCTATGATCAACCAGAAGACTTCATCCAAAGTTCCATTTCGTCGGTTTCTTGCGCCCTCCTCAACGCCAATGCTCAATCCGTTGCGTTTGCAGCACCATCTACCGATGATTCTTCCACGATACTCCCCCGTCCAAGTCGCTCGTAGTTCCATGGTTCCAACTTGCAGATTTAGCGTCATGTGCTGGGGCATCTGCTCGCCGTTCCGTTGATGCATTGAGCAGCGCACCTTTCCCTACGTTAGGAAAACCCACAAGACCGATATCTGCCGCGAGTTGAAGTTCGAGTTTGAGTATTACACGGCCTCGCGTTGCAAATTTTGGCGAGGGGTTGGTCGATGCGAGGAAATATGGGCTGCCATACCCTCCTTCCTCCTGCTAGAATAAGGACACATTCATCCTTGGCTCTGGGTATACCTAAAGTTCCTCTTTTCGCACTGGGCTTTCTACCTTGCTGGCTTCCAACTGAAGAAATAAAAGGCGTCTGCCGTCGATGCAACTCTGCAGCTTTTCTTTCTCTTTCCTCAGAATCAAGACCGGCTTCTGCATCCCAGAAGGAATTCTTGCCAATATTATCTTCCTCGTATTGAAGATAGTGTAACCACCGGCGCTCGCGCCGTTTCTCTTGAAGTTTAACCCCATGTCGTTAACATCTTCCTCCTGCGCTGCGTCCTTTATCTGGAGAGAGTTAAGCACTTCGAGGATGATGTTCCCATAAGGAACATATATTGCAACATATGGCCCTGCGCATCCGAGAGTAATAGTCTATTCACCTCACCGCATCCTTAATGTCGACTGTTTGTACTAGTGATTAGAGAACGTAGCAGCCAGGTGGAGGAGAGGTGGAGATACCTGAGAGGAAGAGTACAATGAGTAAATCGAGAGACCCTTCCCTTACATGCACAAAAGACATCAAATCAATATTAAATTTGTTTAAGGCTTCAAGGCCAATGCTGTTTCCGACACCGTCTCAACAATCAATCAACACTGATGGTGAAATATTACCAAGAAAATAGCGACTGAAATGAGATGAGAGAACGGGCGCAGTTGTAAGCTTCCTCTTAAGTCCTTCGAAGGCCGCCTGCTCTGTGTCGCCCCAACTCCACTTCACGTCCTTCGTCACGAGCTCGAACAATGGTCTTGCGTGGTGCAAGAACCCTTCAATGAATATCCAGTAGAAGTTAGCGAAGCCAAGGAAGGCCTAAATCTCCTTTTGGTTGGATAGGGTTGGCCAGTCCCCAACACCTGCTACCTTCACCAGGTCAGGTGGCCTGTTGGATTAACTGAGGCCTTTTTGAGCCTCTCGTCATGTTCCTTGGTCTCATCAACAGCCTGGCAATGTTCCAAACCATGATGAGTGACACCTTCCAAGACTTCATCATGGAAGGGCACATATGCATATACTTGGACGATATCCTCAGGATCGTCTGTGAGGTCCTTGGGTGGCTGAGGACCCACAAGCTCTACCTTCAACCAGAGAAGTGCAAATTTGAATGCACAAGGATCAAGTATTTGGGGCTTATCATATCCTATGGGAAGGTAGAGATCATCTCCTTCCTTGATCCATACATTGTTGAAACCCTACTGATGTCCAGCTTGGTGAGATACTTGGCCCCTTGGAGTTGCATGATTAATCAAAAATGATAGGGAGGGGGCAGCAGTACTTCACCATCATGGTGTTGAGTACTCGGTAGTCCTGGACTAGGCATAAGGACCCATCCTTTTTCTTGATAAACAATACTGGGCTACCCATAGATGACTTCAAGGGATGGATGTGACCCATGTGGAGGTTCTCTTGTAGGAATTTGTCTAGCTTCCATTGTTCACTTTAGGACAGGGTGTAAGGGCAACCCTTGTAGTGCCTGTGGGCCATCACACAAAGCTGACAAGGAAGAAATCCTAAGTGTTTAGATACTGTCTATGTATACAAGAAGGAGGGGGGCTTACCTGACAAGCAGGAAATCCTAGGAGGAAATCTTAAGGTCCCTTGTCAGTGAGTCCATACTCTATATACACTTTGCCTGCACCTTGCTCCTTCAACATACCTTACCCCCCAGTTGGGCCCTAAGGTATGTGAACCTAAACTCCCAGTAATTGGCCTATATTGTTGGTATCTCAGTTTGGCATTGTGTGGGACCACAGTTGGTCTGTCTGACTTGAGGAGAGCACAACTCACATCCATGCCTTCCTCGTCCAATCTATCCCCTCAGTCCATGCCCCTTCACTTTCCATTCTTTGGTTTCAGTTTAGTCTGGAAAGTGGGTCATCCCCTGACATCACCCCCCCTCTAGAGTACTGTGTCCTTGAAGCATTAGCCACTAACAAGTTGGAAGCCATAGCCCAAATCCTTCTTGGTGCTTCAGGATGCACCTGGTAGAAGTGCTAGAATTGCTACACTTTAACCAGCACTGACATGTCTTCCTCAGCCACCCATGTATTCTCCTCATAGCCATATCCCTCCCATTTCACCAAGAAGTATAGGCAGCCCCATATCAGGTGATTGTCCAGGACCTCTTCCACTACATGGTGCTCTTCCCTATCTACTAGTTCTGGTTGCAGGGTTGGCTTTGATTTTCAGCCCAAGATGGGATCCTCGGGGGCAAGAATGAGCTTGACCACATTGAAAACTAGATGAAGATGAGACAGGGATTGTAGGAGCTGGATTTTATATGCATGCCTTCCCACTCTCCTTTGGATCATAAAGGGCCCTAGGTATCGATCACTCAGCTTCTAAGATGGCCAAGTGGTCCAGATGTCTGAGGCATCCAGGAAAACTCAGTCTCCCACCTGACACTCAGGCACTGGCATTTGGTATTGATTGTAGTACTGAGCCATGTCATCTTTGGCTTTTGCTAGCATAGACTTGGCCTCTTCTAGTGATTTCTCCATTTGGTCTCTGAACTCATTAACTGGTTCAGCAAGTGACTTGGGCTCTTGGGGCTTGAATCCCATGTATGGATATTGTCCCATGTCTAGTATGAAGGGGTCTGTTGGGTGGCTCAGTGTATGTGGTTGTTGTATTGGAATTTTGCCATGGGCAGCAGATCATCCCAGTTGTCTTGGAACTCGTTGATGAACACTTGGAGGTATTGCTCCAGCTCTTGGGTGAACTCTGAGATAAACTGAGGGCCAGAGTTGGAGACTACCTGTCTGGGTAGTCTGTGCAGCTTTCACACATGGGCAAGGTAAAGCCAAGCTGCTCCCAGGGCTATGATGGTGGTGTTGGTCAGGAGGAAGTGTGCCCTCTTGCTCAGCAAGTCCACTACATTCATGAAACTACATCATACCCATGAGCCTCAGGGAGTTCAACTATGAGGTCCATGCTGATTGAGTCCCAGCAGTGTTAAGGGATTGGGAGTGGCTCCAGCTCTCCTGAGGGGGGCTGACTTTGGGCCTTGGTGGGAGGCAGAGATTGCAAGTCTTTACATACTGTCCTATGTATTGAAACATCTGTGGCCACCAGTAGGGAATGGAATGGTGACAGTGAAGCTGTTGATCTCAACCATGTTACAAATTCAACTCCAATGGCACTCATCCCATATCACCTTCACTGTCATCACATCACCCAGCCAACCATTCTATTCAGCAATACAATCTTCAGACCAATATATGTATTATAATGTCTTCTTCAGAGCTCATTCCCATGCAATGCTACAAGGCCCAGGACACACACATCCAGGTAGAACCATTAACATATCATTATCTTTACATACCCTCTCCAGTATATTTTTCACTCAGGAGAAGATCCCATTCAATCTACACTCAGTCATATGCAATAGGGGATGCAGTCTATTTTCCAGAAAGTCAAGAACCATACATATTCTTGGAATGATGTCTAGACTCTTAATTACTGTGATGGGGGATAATGATTGGTGGATGGACTAGCTACTGTGGTACAAAGATTTGTAGCTAAGGGATGTGTAGCTAATTTTCTATCTGATTATATGCTCTTACGCAGACGATGCACGGTGGGTCGATCGTGTATAAGCACTGGTCCGAGGAGCTGGCGGTGATGTGACCATAGGTCGTTTAGGTCGATTGTGGGTGATCCACAATAGTGAAATGTGTTAATACAGGCGTGAGCATGATGGATAGCACCTATATAATTATCCCCACTGGGTCCACAGCCCTGAATGACGATGAGTAGCGATTTGACCCAATGCGGTTTGATGTCACGTGAGTGTGTCGAGTAGATATCAAATATAAGTGTGGGGGGTTTTCGGTATGAGAGACTAGTAATATTTGTTGTAGTTACGTTCTCTTTATACAAGTGAATCATGTAACTAAAATATGATCCGTAATTAACGGATTTTGTGGAGCATATGCAGGGTCAGC
>QLPI01053060.1:0-13455 GCA_003314275.1 Chroogomphus rutilus
TAATATTTTACAATATATTGAGATTGCTCTCTCAGGGGTGAATGCAAGTTTGCACCCAACACCCTCATGGAAGAAAATGAAACCCCTCTGGAAGAGGAGGAAACCCCCCCCCACGGAAGATGATGAAAACCCCTTCATCATAAGGAAAACCCACAAGGCTAGAGAAAACCCCGAAGAGGTCATCAATAAGGAAGACCAGGAAAAGAGGAAGGTCAAGGTAAAGAAAAACCAAGGCCTGAAGATAGCAACTTGGAATACAAGAGGTAAGAGTAATGAAAATCACCACTTGAATTGGAGGAAAATTACCAGGGTAATGAACCTCACAAGGATTGCTGTACTAGTGGTCCAGGAATCAAGAACAACAGATGAAGAGGCCAGGAAAATTGAAAGTGAAAACCCCGGAATAAGATTGCTGAACAATGGTGAACACCGCAACAAACTTGGTGTGCTGTTTGCCATTAACCTCAGGATAATCAAGGAAAACCAAATCGAGGAGAGCGTAAAGCATAAAATAATCGTGAAAAACAGAGTATCAAGACTCAGCTTGAAATGGGGTAGGGAACAGGAGCTAGAGCTAGTCAATATCTATGCCCCTAATGAAACCAAAGACAAAGAGAAGTTCTTTCTGAGGCTGAAAAGGAAGATACCGAAAATGAAAATGGGCACCCTATGCATATTAGGGGATATGAACTGTATAACTAATGAGTTAGACAAGAATCCCATGCATAAGGATGATGAAAAAGTAGTTAAGGCATTCAAGGAAATGCTGAATAAAAACCAGGTAAAAGACATCTGGAGAGAGCAAAACCCTAAAGGTAGAGAGTATACCTTCGAGCAAAAAGGGTCAGGAGCTCTGGCTAGAATAGACAGAATATATGTAGATGAGGAGGTAGCAAAACTCATATATGACACTGAAATAACATCAAATTATGAAATAAGTGACCATTTGTTAGTAACTGCTAGTATAATGGCAAATAATCTGCCATACTGTAGAGAACGCATGTGCAGACTGAAGATAGAAATCTTTGAATGGAGGAAAACCATGATGAGAATTGGAGATGTCCTGGAATCCTTTGAAAACTGGATGATAAGATACCAGAACACAGAAGACCTACTAGGAGTAGACACAGAAAGGATAAGAAAAATAAGAAAAAAAGAAAGCCCACAGAAAAAATGGAGTGAAACAAAAGATGAAATTAAAAGGATTGCCCAAAGTGCGGAGGAGAAGGCAACCAAAGCCAAAAAGAGGAAAATAAGGAAAGAAAGAGCGGAAATAAAGAAAACCGAAAAAGAACTGAGCAAGGAAACAAATGAGGAAGCAAGAAAAAAGCTCAAAGAAACACTAGGTAAACTGAGAGAGGAAAGACACAAAAAGCAAGCAGAAAACCTAGAAAATGCAAGAAAGGCAGCAGAAGCAAGATACCTCAATGAAGGGGAAATGAATACAAAGTACTGGTTCTCCCTCAATAAGGAAGAGAAACCAGACAACACAATATATGGGCTGGAAAACAAAGATGGGAAACTGACAAAAGAAACAAGAGAAATGATAAAGATAGCCTCAGAATATGACATAGGACTACAGAAAAGACCAGAGATGACTGAAGAAAGACCTGGAAATATAGAGGAAATGCTAGGAAAGCTCAAAAAGAGGCTAAACAGAGAGCAAAAGGAAGACATATTAAAGGAAATAGAAGAACATGAAATAGAGGAGGCAATAAAGTGCTCACAAAATGGAAAATGCCCCGGGCACTCGGGAATAACATATGAGTTCTGGAAATATTGGATGAGATATAAAAGGAGTGAGGAAACCAGAGAGGGAGGAAAACAAGATCCCAAAGTAGATGTGAAAAATATCCTGAAAATGGTCTTCAACAACATAGAAAGACATGGAGTCAACGAAAAATCCTTTAACAAGGGAGTAATGTACCTCCTCTACAAGAAAAAAGAAAGAACAAGAATAGAAAATTATAAGCCATTAACAATGCTGGAAACCGACTATAAATTGATGACAAAGATACTGTCAGTGAAATTGGGAAAGGTAGCAGGGGACCTAATCCATCCTGACCAAGCAGGGTGTATACCCAATAGGAGTCTGTATGACCATGTAATACTGGCCCAACTGATGCCACATTATGCAGAGGAAAAGGAAAAAAAAAAACAGAATAATAGTCAGCCTAGACCAAGAAAAGGCCTATGATAAGATAGACCATCACTACCTCTGGAAAATACTAGAAAAGTTTGGTTTCCCCAGAAAGTTCATTACTCTGGTGAGAAGCACATACAGAAATGCAGAAACATCAGTAATGGTCAATGGGGTAATGCCAAAACCCATACCAATAGAGAGAGGGGTAAGGCAAGGAGACCCTATGTTATGTATATTATATGACCTAGCAATCAAACCATTAGCCTGCTCACTTAGAGAGAGCAAAAAACTGAAAGATTATGATATCAACGGAGAAAAGTAATAACAAAAGTTTTTGCGGATGACACCTTGGTATATCTCAATGAAAAAGACAAAATAAAGGACCTAGGAGAGGTCATAGAAAGTTTCTGTAAAGCATCTACAGCAAAGTTTAACCTGGAAAAAACAGAAGCACTACCGATAGGAAAGGAAGAACATAGGACAAGAATACTGGAAAAAAGAGAGATGGGGAATATGAATAACACAATCCCCAAGTACATTAAACTGATCAAAGATGGAGAAGCAATGAGAACCCTAGGAGCTTGGGTGGGAAACAATATAACCATAAATGAAAAATGGATAAAAATGATAAAAGACCAGAGGAAAATAATGGAAAATGGGAAAAAAAGAGGCCCACCTATAGAGGCAAAGAATTAATACTGAAAGCACTAGTAACCTCCAAAGCTTGGTTTCTAGCAACCGTGAATGGAATGCCAAAACACATTGAAAAAGAAATGACCCAAAGATTGAAAGACTTCCTTTGGGATGGAAAACCAAGAGGCCTAATGAAACTGGAAGACACAACAACAGAAAGAAAAGAAGGGGGTCTAAGCATCCCTGACATAAAGATCAGAAACAAAGCCATCAAAGTGATGTGGCTGAAGAAATACCTAGCAAAAAAAAGAAGAAAGACCAACATGGGCATGGGTTGCTGACAGGTTAATACAAGAAGACGTCAACAAGAAAGCCATCCTGGTGGTTGATGAAGAATCAAGAGTAAGCTGGATACAGCAAACTTGGAAACCAAGAAGAGGAAACCATTCAAAACTCCCCAACCAAATAAAAGAAATGATTAGAATCGCAGAAAAACACAAAGTCAAAATACAGGCATGAAAAATAGATGAGAAAATAAAAGGGGAAATGATAATATGGCTGAACAAAGTAAACCCCAATAAGTATAAACAAAACAAGAAAGCAGCAAAATGCATAAGAAAAAACCATGGAATAACGAGAATGAAAGACCTGGATGAAATGATAAAAATAAGGAAGAAACAGCTAAACCCAAAGTGCAGAACCACCAGACAATGTGTGGAACTCGCAAAAGAAATAAGGGATGGTTTCCCAAGAAAATGGAACATTGGTAGAGACTTGGAAAATGATAACCTGGATCACACGGAAAGAAGAAAACAAGACTACAAAGAATTCAACCCAGGAGTGGAAAACCTATACAACCCAGATGTAACAGAAAGAGAAAACATAGAAGACACGATAAGAATATTCACAGAAAGAAACGATGAAAAAGAATACCCACCTATATTAAGAAAAACAAAGAAAACAGGAAAACTGTGGAAAGAGTACATAATAGGGACGAGCAGGAATGACGAAACAGAAGAAGCAAAAGCTGAGGCTGGAATATATTGCCCTGAGAAAAGCGACCTGAGCAAAGGTTACAGAACCCCAAAAAACAACCAAACAAGAAAATATGCTGAGATATGGGCAATAATGAAGACAGCCAAAGAAATACCAAAAGGAGACAAACTGACAATAGTGACAGAGTCAGGGATAGTCCAAAAACTATTGACAGAAAATATGAAAATATGGGAAGATGAAGGATGGTTGGGAAACGAAAAGGATAAAGAAATATTCCTAAGAACAAAATACGAGCTAGATACTAGAGGAGAAACAACAGTACTGAAACTACCCCTAACAGATGAGGAGAAAGAAGGGATGGAAAAAGCAAAGGAGAAAGCTAAAGAGGCACTAGAAATAGAAACCCATGAAAAGGAGGTCAAAACCCCGAAGAAATATAAACTAGAAAGAGCCAGGTTGTCAAAAATGACCCAGAAGCTGGCATATGCACTCATAATGAGAAGCAAAAAGAGAAAAGTAGGAACTGAGGTAAGCAGAAAAAACATAGAAGAAACAAAGAAAGAAATGGACAAAAAGTTCAAAATGAGAATAAAAGAAGAGAGAATATGGGAAGGCCTAAAAAGAAACACAATAAGAAGAAACATAAGTGACTTCTTGTGGAAACTAATACATGAAAGAATAAAGATAGGAAAATACTGGTTAAACATACCAGGATACACTGAAAGAGCAAGATGCAAACAATGTGGAGGCACAGAAACAATGAAGCATATCCTATTTGAGTGCGAAAAAGAAGGAAGAAAAGGGATATGGGAAAGAGCAGAAAAGTTATGGAAAAAGACAACAAAAAGAGAAGCCAGCTGGGAAACCCCAACAATAGAAATAGTAAGAGGCTTAGGAGGGCTAAAGGCAAACAGAAAATACAAATCAAATGCAACAACACTGAAATATGTGAATATGGTAACTGAAACAGTATGGCTGCTATGGAAAATGAGAAATGAAAGAGTAATAGGGGCAAAAGAAATAGGGAAAGAACAAGCAGAAAAAAGATGGAAAACAGAAATGAAGAACATGATCAAAAGAAACTACACAAGGGCAAAGAAAGACAAAGACTCAAACAAAAGACAGACAGGCATAACAATCTTCAAGAAACAATGGGTAAAAAAGAATGGAACCATAAAAATCAACAAAGGGAACCTAGAAATAGGCAACTGGGACTGAAAAAAGAAGAGAGAAGTCCCAACAGCAGCCACCCTAAGGTAGGGTGAAACTCGATCAGGGAAAGGAAAAAGAAGTCCCAACAGCAGCCACCCTAAGGTGGGGTGAAACTTGACCGGGCAAGGAAGAGAAAGTCCCAACAGCAGTTGCCCTAAGGTGGGGTGAAACTCTATCAGGCAAAGAAAAAAGAAAACCTAGGTCAATAGACCAAAAGTCCCAAACCGCAAAAGCCTTTAGGGAAAAGCGACCGGGCAATCAAGAAGTAGAGAACTCTGCCTCTCACAATCTGCCTAAAAAGTTGTATGAGTAGGGAAATGCATGGGTCAGGCCAACCCGCACAGGTCACCGGGTCAGGTGTCCTTGGGTGTGGGTGTGGGTCAAGCCGCGAGCACCTGTGACCCGGGCCCAACCCAGGGTGTCAACTCCAACACAAACACGATGAACATGTACATGCATGCACCGACACAAACACGACACCCCGAATGCGATGAATGTGCCATACATGCATGTGATGCCACAAATGCGACGTACATAACATACATGCATGTGCCACGACAAATGCAATGTACATGATATACGCACATGCGCCGTGATGAATGCAACGTATGCAATGCCCGTTATGCACATGCACCGCCACATACACAACATACATGATGTATGTGCATGCACTGTGACAAATGTGACATACACAATGTATGCACACACACTGTGATGAACATGACGTACACAATGTATGCACATGCGCCATGATGAATGCGATGTATGCAATGCCCATATGCATACACGCCGCCATGTATGCGATGTATGTGATGTATGCACATGTGCCACAACGAATGTGACATATGCAATGCCCATACACACACGTGCCGCCATGTATGCCACATATGCGCATATACTGTGACGAACACAACATACGTGCCGCCACGTACATGATGTATTGTGTGTGGGTGCAGCACACACCTGAGACCCATTGACCTGTGGGACAAAACCCATGGGTTGATGGGTTCGGGTTTCCCATAGGTTGGGTGCAGGTCATCCACATTTGACCCATGGGTGACCCATACCATTCCCTACATATGAGGTCCAACTCATCTGAGATAACCTGGTCAAGCACCCCCACATGTATTGGTGCAGGATGGCAACCTAGCCCCCTCCAGGGGTATTAGGAAGGGGGGGTTTAGTGGGTCGAGTATAGCACTCAACCCCATACTACCCAAAGTCGTATATAAATGGCTTGGGTGTCTATCCACAGATTCCCCTCCTTGGCAAAAAAAAAAAAAGAAAAAAAAAAACATAAAGGTATTGTCAGGTACTGGAAATGCCGATGTGGGTGGGCTGAGCACCATTGCAATAGTGCCAACTTCACAATGCTGGCAGGAATCGGCCAAGTCCTGTAGACCAATTGGGGTGGCTTGGCTTCAATATACTCATGTGTTATGCCCTACTTTCTGTGAGTGCCACTGATTTCAGACAGAAAAGATGCCTGGTAGGGTGCTGAGAGTGTCGGCCTGAGTAAATGACTTCAGATGGGAGGAGAGAAGACAAGGAGGTTTATGCCAAGTTGATATCCAGAATGCAGAACTATCTACATACATGCGCTACTTATATAGGTTAAGAAGCAAGATGTAGAGTCAGGGTGACATAAGGAATGGAGAACAATAAGGCATGGAAACCATGTGGAAGTATTGTCCACAGTGATCAAGAATGGAATAAGGGAATGTAAACGAAAATAGAACAATGAAAATAAGATAATAGAAGTGTGGCCAAGAATAAGATAATATAAAGTGACCAACTATAAAACAATAGGGTCATGGCTGAGGATTAAACAATGAAGAAATGTCCCAAGGTGGAACGGGCCAAAATATAAAGGATAAAAGGGGTGAGGATAAATGGATAATGAAGAAATGTCCTGAGGTGGAACAGGCTGAAATATAAAGGATAAAAGGGGTGGGATTAATGAATAATGAATAGGGGAAGGGTGGATGATGGATAGGAATAGGAGATGTGGAGGGTGGATGTGCTGAGCTCAGACTGCTATACCAAGTGACTTGTATATGACTTGGTCACTTGCACATGAAATTGGACTGATCATTTGGTCAGTACTGCCAAGTTACCAGGTACTTGGTACATTGTTTTGGAACCATGAGCTGGTAACCCGAGAGCTGTGACAAAACTTTGATGTGAAGAAAGTCTAATCAAGTTCCCTGATAAGATGGCAGCAATTTAATGCCTGTCTGGGCTGATGTCTAAAAATAATTGTTTAGAGGGGGCCTTGGCAGGTGACTTGTTAATTACATGTAGGAATAATGTTTTATGTTCGTGAACTATTATTCTACCCTTGCCTAGGATTATGTCCACGGATGTTCTATAAAATCTAGTTTAGTTCTTTTATGATGTTTTTTCATACCTTTTATATTTTGTCCAAGAAACCTTCTACCGCATAGAAGAGTCGAGATTTATTCTGCAAACAAACCTCTGTTGATAAGTCTTAGTGGTTGGTGACGTACTTAAGAGAGTGCTGGCAGCACTAGATAATCTGGTGGATTATGGGTGAAGATAAGATTGATTACTTTTACGCCACAGAACTAGTCTCTATAGATACTAATTCTAAGCTGATTATGTAACTCCCAAACAAGGCAAGACCTTCTAGAAATTAGTGAGAAGCTTACGGAAAGGGATTGTCAGGCTCTGGAAATGCCGAGGAGTGGCCAAGTCCTGCAGGCTAGAAGTAGTGGCATGGCTTCAATGTGCTCATGCATTGCGCCCTACTTCCCATGCGTGGCACCGATTTGGGACAGAGAGATACTTGGGAGAGTGCCGAGAGTGTCGGCCCAGGTAAAGGACTTGGGACAGGAGGAGGGAGGACAAGAGGGAGTAAACCTAGTTGATTTCCAGAACAAAGAACCATCTACATACATTGGCTACTTATATAGGCTAATAAGTGAGATGTGGAACAGAGTGGCACAAGAAATGGAGAACAATAAGGTATGAAGAACCATGTGGAGGTATTGTCCACAATGATCAAGAATAGAACAAGGAATGTAGATGAGAATAGAACAATGAAGTATGACCGAGAACAAAAGAATGAGTGAGAATAGAACAATAGAGAGTGGCTGAACATAAAACAATAGGGCCACTGTCAAGTGACAACAAATAGTGAGTGTCCCGAGGGTAAGCAAGTGGGGGGAAGGACAGGGAATGAATGAATGACAAAGGATAGAGGGAATGGGATGAGGAAAGTGAACCAAATGATGAACCAAATATACCGAGCCGAGGCCACACACTGGTAAGGGTTGATATGGGTAAGGGTTGGTCGGTTGGTACTGCCGAGTAAATCAGAGCATGGTATTGTGGGCTTTACACGGATGGAAGGTCCTGGAATCCCCTAGAAATCACAATGTCACCCTTATAGTCACTAATGACAAAAGAAAATAAATGTTCCCACAGCTTGTAGTTTTGTGACTGGTCATGTCACAAAATATTATTAGTATATGAGCCATGCTTTTGGGATGACCTTTATGTAATGGCTATTATATAAGCCCAGGAATTTGTTGTACAAGTTGTTTTGAGAACTTGACCCAGGAATTTGATGCTATTTTCTGTGTATTAAGTAATAGACACCCAGTTATGGTTCCTTGTGGGTCCAAATAGAAACAGACGAAAAAGATATATTTTTGAGGATTTTCCTTGGACTTGAGGGTTTGATATTTAAGAGTTAATTACCTTGAGTAATTCACTCTTAAATGGCCAGCCAAAATTATTATATTTTTTGGTAGTCAATTCAAGACTGGTTTGTTGAATTATTGTCATGACCACAATACTGTGCTCTGACTTACTTGGCAGTACCGACTGATTGACCCTTACCCATATCATCCCTCATGGTGTGCGGTTTCAGCTCGGTACACTTGGTTCATCATCTGGCTTATTATCCTTACCCCACCCTTCTATTCTTTATTATTCTTCCACTCCCTGTCCTTCCCCTTACCTGCTTACCCTCAGGACATTCACTATTCATTGCCACTTACTCATGGCCCTATTGTTTTATATCTCAGCAACCCCTTATTGTTCTATTCTTTCCCACAATCTCACTCATTTATTATCGGTCATATCTCATTGTCTTACTTTCATATTGTTCTATTCTAGATCACTGTGGACAATACCTCCACATGGTCTTCTTACCTTATTCTTTTCTCCATGTCTTATGCCACCCTTATTCCACATTCTGCCTCTCAGCCAATATAAGTAGCGAATGCATGTATATAGTTCCTCAGTCTGAGTATCAACTAGGTTTACACCTCCCTACTCTCCTCCTTCTGTTCAGAAGTCCCTACTTGGGCCAACACCCTTGGCATCCTCTCCAGTATCTTTTCTGTTATAAGTTAGAGGCACACACAGGAGGCAGGATGCAATGCACAAGTACGTTGAAGCCAAGCCACCCCAACTGGCCTGCAGGACTTGGCTGGTTCTGACCATACCATCGGTAGTACCAAGGCCTGACAGTTATTTTCTGAGTGAGAGAGGTTTGGAATCCTATGCTGATCCTGGTCTGATGGCCCTTCATATCTACTAGAAAATTCCCCATTCCCCAACATACGTGTACTTGACAGGTATGCAAAAACATAGTAAAAGAACTAAATCAGATTTATAGAACATCTGTGGAAATAATCCTAGGAAAGGGTAGAATAATAGTTCATGCACATAAACTATTATTCCTATACGTAATTGACAAGGTACCTGCCAAGGCTCTCTCTAAACAATTCTTTTTGGACATCAACCCAGACAGGCATTAACTTGCTGTCATCTTGTCGGAGAACTTGATTAGGCTTTCTTCACACCAAAGTTTTGTCACAGTTCTTGGGTTACCTCTTTTACAGTTCCAAAACAAGGAGCATAGATAGCTTTCCATAGCTTAAGTTGATTTCTGAACTGAGGTGACATAGTTGAAGATCAGCCATTGATATACTAAACAGGAATGGGGAGCATCAGTTAAAAAATATGCAAACATAGAGCATAGATATGTGAACTAATAATATAAGATATGGAACAGGGCATATGCCTAGATAGGAAGTGAAGTAACCAAAGCCAATGAAGCAAAGTATGCCAACCAAAGTACATGATAAACCAAATACACCAAAGTGAAGAAGGAACATATATGAGGGGCTTTTAATGATCCAATGTACACGGATTTTGTTGAAATTCCACATAAGCACATTCGATTTATCTGTTTTCATTCTCATCCCTACTTGTGTCATTGCCATCAGATCCATCAACAATAGCTATATTTCAATCCTATCAGTCGAGCCGAGATTCCCGAGATGCACACGCATTGGATGTATACGAGTCGAGCAAGCTTCCAAATCGAGTCGAGTCGAGGCGCAAACGCGCGCATACACGTTATTTCACTATATCGAGCCGAGGGATCGCCATTCAGCCATCTAACGAGTCGTTTAAATCGAGTAGGACATCATCTAATGCTGCACTACATCCAACATCGAGTCAAGACAAGTCACACAACGAACCTAAATGAATAGAACTCAATTACTTTTTTTGTAGTGATACAGTTGGAAGAGTACGTGCTCGGTTCAGCTGCGATCATCAGATCGAGGATTGATCTACCTAGCTTCGTGATCGGGGACTTTGACGTTCGAGATGTACCAACACTTGTGGTGATCTTCACGGGGTTGGTCTTCGGGAGGAAGGCCTGTGACGATGATGTCTCCTTTGTCTCCGGCGAGATGTGGCCATCTCCGGTTTGGTGTTTAAGGAACATATTTTCTCCATCCACCTGCAAACACACCGGGAAATCATCAAAATACTTTCTCGGGCCTCGTTCCAATGTGAAAAGCTTGATTAGGTAGATCCTACGAGTATTCCATGTCTTTCGGAGAAAAGCGGCCGGAAGATAACGCCCCTGCTGCTCCTATTAATTTCCAATGACTATCCCCGAACACATATATACAGTTTAGCTGGCATGGAATATCCGCGAAATCGCTGTCTCCCAACGGGTGAGTCAACGCACGCGAGCCTGCCTTTTCATGGCCATGTGCGCTCTACACCAACTTGTGGCATCTTGGCTCGAGAACTCGATTTGTTTTCTCTTGGCGCATCGCGCCAGGTGGTACGCCATTGTCGGCTGCGACACCGCCCAGTGTCCGGGCGGCCAATAGCATCTCTCCCCAAACTGACTATATTGACCAGGGATGGCCAACTTTTCAGGGCTGGTGATAATCCTCGCGCTGTGCATCGGGAATATCCTCTTTTCCATCATGTCTACTTCCCACATTGCATGGGAGATCATCCAATGCTCGGCTATACTTGTTGAGCGAGAGGATTGATATCAACACAGTTTACATGTACCGGTCGGTAACATGTAAATTCTTTTGAGGGTTGCGCGAAGAGGCAGAGCCTTGTGCTCATTCCTGCCGCGTTCCTCGTCGGGCCTGCCCTGGGAAGGCTGACATGCGTCCCTGGAGGCGCCCTCAAAGGCCCCAGAGCTTTTGTCAAGAGGGGTGACGCCGCTGTCATTAAATAGCAACCCCCACCACCGTGAGTATGTTTTGGGTGTTAATTTGGGAGCAGGAACCATACGATCTGTCCAGTTCCGGTAGTTAAATTAGCTGTGTCTGTATAGAGAAGGTACTCAATGGTTCCCTCCCTCATCTTCGATGTGGTTTAATTGGGATCCAGCTCTATAGATCTCGCGTGGCGCCAGATATTCTGTCGCGATGCGATCATAGTCAGCACGCCTGTCCACGCCTGTGTGCGAAACAAGCCTTCTAGAAAAAAGAGCAACATCAGTACTCCGGTGTGGAGACGGAATACCATACATTATCCAGGGAGGTAACCTGTACACAGAGAGAGTGGGGCCAAATATTCATAAAAGTTGTTTCAAGTTGAACTAGCTCACGTACTTGTTGTTACCTACGGACCGATCGATGAGGCTGAGGTGGCATTGAACCATGTTTGGACTGCAGGTGTCCAGGCATCCAACAATACCTCTCTGGCATTCTTCATCTGCTGCGTTGGGATAGCAAAAGCCGGAGCTTTCCAGTTCAATTGGTTAAAACAGTTGTGGCTGTGATGGAGAAGGTACTCACTGGTTCCCTCCCTCATCTTGGATGTATAGGAGCTCTGACCCATCATGATGGATCTCGGGTGGCGCGAGATATTCTGTCGCGACGCGATCATAGTCAGCACGCCTGTCCGCGCCTGTGTCCGAAACAAGCGTTCTAGCAAAAAGAGCAACATCAGTGCTCCGGTGTCCACACTCAATACCATGCATTACCCAGTGAGGTAACCTGCACACAGAGAGAATAATGCCAAATGTTCATAAAAAGTTGTCTCAGGTTGAACTAGTTGTTCCCTGAGGACCGATCGATGACGCAGAGGTGGCAGTGGACGGTGTTTAGACTACAGGCGTCCAGGCATCAATCAATGCCGCGCTGGCATCTTCATATCCTACGTTGGAATAGCAAAAGCCGGAGCTGGTGGGAGGGAAGCGTGTTAGATGTGGTCGTGGTTGGATCACGTCAAACTCTGACACTCACGAGTGCCCATGTGCTGTGACATGATCGACAAATCAATTATGATGTGTTCCGTTCCCCAACCCGAGAGAACATACCTGACATCTAATCCCAGGGATCATACCACGAGTTGTAGCTATTAGTGACAAGGTTGTGAGACGACGAGTGACCTAGTTTAGGTCTGGGACTGACCTGTTATCGGCAAATAACTTCATATAGACACATATAAATAAGGCATTCCAATTCCTGAAAATTCAATGCACCCTGACCCCTGTCAAATAACTCACTGGCTGTACCTGAGACAGGGTTGAGGTGTCAGAGGCAGATAGAGAGTCAGGGTTATTAGAGTTTTAATCCGAACTTGTATTTCCTGCTAGCTTATTCTAACATGATCCAAGAGAAACAGGTCAATCTGTTCGAAGTGACATTACAGAATTAATCAAACTCTGCATCATACACCGTGGCCAGCTCTAGATTGAGGATTGATTGAATAGATTTCATTCTTGCTCTGGTTGAGGGGGCATTGGGCGGTATTTGGACTGCAGGTGTCCAGGAATCCAACAATGCTGCACTGGCATCTTCATGTGCTATATTGGGATAGAAAAAGCCCAAACTGTCCAGTTCAATTAGTTAAAAAAGTTGTGGCAGTGATAGAGAGGGTACTCAGTGGTTCCCTCCCTCATCTTGGATGTACCATAGCTCTGATCCATCATGATGGATCTCGGGTGGCGCGAGATATTGTGTCGCGACGTGATCATGGTCGGCACTGGTTTCGGCGTCTGGGTGAGAGATATGTGTTCTAGCAAAAAGCACATCATCAGTACTCGGGGGTCGACACTGAATATCTGCATTACCCAGTGAGGTAACCTGCACACAGAGAGAGTGGGGCCAAATATTCATAAAAGTTGTCTCAAGTTGAACTAGCCTACAACTTGAGACAACTTT
>QLPI01053068.1:0-10525 GCA_003314275.1 Chroogomphus rutilus
TATTTCCAACTGCAACACCTGCCCTACACGTTTCACACCCTTCCTCGATGATATGCCCGATCCTTAGCTACCCATCCCCAATTTTCACTTTCATTTCCTTGTGTTGCAGATGTTGGTGATGCGGGGAGTTTTGACCGCCGCTGGGTAACCAGCGGCGGGATCCCTACGCAGCAAGAGACAAAAGTCCATGGATGCAACCATCCAAAAGGGCGTTAGGTTTAGAACCGTGTCACCAGCCCCGAGCATCTGCACACACAAGGCCTTTTTTCCCTCACTTGAACAAATTGCATTACTACAACCTTTACTTATTAGGGCAGGCATGTATCTACACAGTAGTTTACAGTGCACCATAAGCGCTTAGCGCTTCGAGCACTCTAATTGATAGTCTCTCTCTCTCTCTCTCTGGTGTTGGAACTAACATGTATAAGCACTGAACGCAGTAAGGTATGGAGGTCCCGGCCATGTTCGACCGGGACCGTATATATGTTGAACGAGTAGATAGCAGCCCCTCAGTGAACCGCCCGTTCACTGAGGTGCGTATTCCCTTTGTACGCCTAGATACACAGACACTCATCATATTGTAGTCTTCCTGTATCTAGGTATAGTAACAATACATACGAGTGAACCGCCCGTTCACTGAGTCTTCCTGTATCTAGTTACTGCGCATAACCGCTACAGTTGGGGTCAACTGGGCTGGGAATATGTCGGTGCAAGGTGAACGGTGAACGGTTTCTTACATTGCAATGAGACTAAGGAATTTCAAGCGAGTGATGTATGGTTTCCAACCAATCAAGCTGTTACATAAATAGGCCAGCGATGACTAACCATTTGGCGACCGCTATCAAACGCTCCGTACACTACTAGGCTCTGCGTAGTAAGCGGAACTTGAGAAAAAAACAGAACATTCCAGTGATAGATTCAAAAAATCAAGTACTGCAGCCGGAGTAAAGAAGACACCGTAATACATGCAACTGAATATCTTACGATCCAATGGCAAAAGAAAAAGTCTAATACCAAAGGAAAGGGACAGGACCAGAAGCCTCAACAACAGGGAAAGCTAAAGGGTCGACATTTGTTTGTTGTCCGTGACATACCGCAGAAGCAATGTCATCTTTTGGCGTGCGGAGCTCTCATATGAACGCTGTTTTTCAAGCGGGTCCGAATTAATATATCAGGGGGTACACCGGCACGGAAGTCGGGTAGACAGGTTCCCCAGGGCGAGAGTGCCATATGGTTGGCGAGCGGAAGCATGGAAACATGAAATTTTGAGCTCGGAGTGTTTGGAAGATGAACAGGGAGAGGAGAGATAAAAAAGGTAACGGTGTAAAGGTTGTGAAGCAAAGGAGTGAATTGGACAAGGGGAAAAAAGAAAGGGACTCACGCCGAAGAGGACTGTGTGATTGAGGTAGTGGAAAAGCTCATAAAGCGCAGCGCGTTGATGATACTCTGCAACAGGCTCAGCAGGGGGAATATGCTCGTGGTATGCAGTGAAAAAGGCGGAGGGGAAGCCTCCGAATATACGTGCAATGGATAATCTGGGGATAAGTGTAAAAATTGTATCCGACAACAGCGCAGGGGAACACCAACTCTGCCTCATTATGCCCATAGTAAGACGAAGGATCAAATATAACTGGTTTTCCGCTGTCCATGTCAGTTCCGGCATTCCCACTCTGTAAAAATGGGTCCACTCGTTAACATGTATTCACCGAGACACAGCCCACAAGACTTTACTGACCCAAAGATCGCCATGCAACAATGCAGGCTCTATTTTGAGCGATCCAAGAAGATGTGGGATGACGCTGATAGTAATCATGCCTCACTGATTCATGGCACAACACCATAAATGCACCCACCGTGCACGAACTTCTTCTCCAAGCGCACAAATCTCTTTGAAATTTGCAGTGTGTTTGAGGGCATCTAAAAGATCTCCAATCATTTTATCAAATGCCTCTGCCCACGTCTGGGACCACCCGTTGGTCATCCGGGTCCGCCCGCAATACGTGGGCACCGCAAATCCATACTGTCCGGTCGGACTCTTGCCTTTAGTGTGCATTTCAGCCAGAGCCGATGCTAGAGCAACTGCGCTGTGCTCATTAAAGGGGCCAATGTTCTTGTGTTCGCTGATGAACACCGGGCGATTCGACTCAGGGTCGATGAAAGACTCGAAGACACGAGGACAGATGCCAGGTGAGGCAGTATACATGCCACGAAGAGACTCCGCCTCGCCATGGAACTGCTCAGCATCTGAACCAGATGTCGAGCCAAGCTTTGCGAAATAGGTCTTGTTGGTTGAAGATGACTGTACTTGGCAACTTGATGCCTGAGACTGGAAAAATTTAGCGTTGGGTTCAATACGCTGGAGTGCGGCTAGGAGTATTGGGGGTATAGAAGACGGCATTAAGAACCTGGTGGTGCTAGATTATGCATTATATGTTGATCCCATAATAATCCCCGGGCGGTTCTGTTACTGTGACGTCACTTTTTTTTAGGTTCTGAATCTTTCTAATGTAATCTTAATGTTTTAACTCAACTTAAGGCTTTCGAGCCTAATACAATTTCAAGATCAGGTATAATTGTAAACAAGACTCCATTCTTTATGAATTGGAAAAGGTTGAGATGTATCATATAATCGAAAGTTTTGCACAGACTACTAGAAATAATCTAAAACTCTGAAATAGAATCCCTGGGTGAAACTTCAAATTTCGGTTTTTGAGGGACAAAATTTATCACATTTTGATTCTTAAGAAAAATGTTAAGAATTTTCTATGTTTTGCGGGACGGCGGAGTTCAGAAAGCGGAACTAAATAATTGTTTGGACTATAAAAGTCACGTGATCCTTCGCGTTGGTTGTAACTCTCCTTGAACTCTAACCACCACCATCAACACTCGAACCTAACGCTCCATCGAAATGAACCACATCCCTGATCGAGAGATTCTCAGGTCAACGTCCCGGGCTAGTATCCAGAAACTGTGCAAAGTACCTGTGCAACTTCTCTCTACATACAATCTATTAACACCTTCTAGGAACACGGCGTCAAGGCGAACATGCGCACTGACAAGATGATCAACGCTCTCTGTGACCTGGCTAAGTGAGTATTGTTTCTCTTGCTAACGTCGAGTGTATCTGACCTTATATTTGCTTCAGTGGAAAGAGAGGAGCTGGGAAAATGACCAAGGTCATCAGTCGCGACAAGGGTAACACTATTGCTATGCTACAGGAAGATCCTATCCCGGAAGAAGGTAGGTTGACTTGGCCTTCTTCTTACTAAAATTTGAACAATGTTCGCAGCAGTCGCATTTGATCAACAACTGAACAGTCCCAACATTGGTATGTCTGTTCACTGTTTGTCTACCGCATGCATTGACCCTGAGCAATGTTTGATAGCAGCTCCTACATCTGTCCGCCCTCTTTCTCTGGTCCTCCCAATTTCTGTACCCCCTCATGCATCCTCCGTCCAACCCCTGGCCCTCCAACACCGCGTTTCTGACAGCGAGATGCTTGCTCTCGCTGCTCGGGTAGCTGAGCTCGAAAGTACTATGGTTCTTATCCCCACGCTCATGGAGTCTGTCGCCCAAATCTCCTCCTTCAAGGACGAGATCAAGCGTCTCGAAGACGTACGACGCACTTTGGTATCGGACGTCACACTGTGTATGGAGCGGACTAGTACATTGGAAAGGCAGGTCAAGGAACTTCTCAGTGAAAACACCACCTTGAGAAAGCATGTTATGGGACTTGACACCACACTTCAAGACTTTGTGATCACAGCTAACCACAAAGAGCCTTCAAAGTTGAGTGTGACAACTTCCACACGGGGGTCAAAATCGCCAGTAGCACCTGTGAAAGCTCTGGTGAACAGAAAAGATGGTGACACATTATGCTGTGAAGTTGGGGAGAATCCAGAGAAGGACAAAGCCGTGGAAACGATTGTGGGAACCAATCAGGGTACTAGGTATGTAAGCTTGCCTGTTAGCTTGTGCTATGTTGATTTTCACAATCCTGCAGGGTCAACCCTCTGGTTCTGCCGGTACCGATACGGTTCATCATTGACCCAACCCTGCCGAACCCCTCGCCTGGACAGCCTACCCTCGGCAAGCGCGCCCGCAGCCCGACTGACACCCCCGACATCAGCCTGAGCGAACTTCCTGCAGATGCCACTGAAAAACAGCGTGAAGATGCTGAACTTGCAGCCATTCATCGCTTGGTCAAACCGTTACGGAAGAAACCGCGCCTTGATACTGAGGGCAATGTCCAGCCATTTTCGGTCTTTCATCACGGTGCAGGTCCATTGTCTGCGTCTACCTCTCTTCAGCATCGATCTCATTCACCTCATGGATTTCTCACGGAAGGTCGTTGTGCTCCAACGCCACTTCGGAGGACTAATGACAAGGATGACCCTCCATTGCCCGAGGTACAGGAGGATGAGGTGTTGGAGTCAAATACCATTGCTAAGCCGCCAAAGAACCACCTGTCAGGTTTCATTGGTGCTGCCCCGTCCTCCCAACCGATCCACGCAGCGCCATCCAGCCACTTAGGCACCCTGCCCGGCATGGTTCAAAATGTGTATGACCCTGCCTTCTTCAGCGGTCTTTTACCTGTCAACTCCACACCAACATCGGAACTACCCTTTCGGCTCATTCCCACTACTCCCAAGGCTTCTAATCTCCCAAACTCAACTCGATACGCTACTGCAACCTTGGGTACATCTAGGAGGTTCAACGCCTCTCTGAGCCCCACAAACACCTCTCAATTTGGTGATGGGGTGCAGCAGTCTGGGATGCCAGGCAGCATCAAGAGTGTTGCATCGTCCCATGCTCTACCGCCCCAGTCTCCCTTCCGTGCCGGTGGTGGTAAGGAGCGTGACGACAAGCACAACCCATATTTTACCCCTTCGCGAGGACCCGGTGCCAGATATCGCACTGGCACCAACCTAAATCGCAGATCCTCGGTTTCATTGAGAAGTCCCGCCCAGATGGAGACCGTTTTGGAAGGACCTGAAGGGCGAGACTGACGCTGGTGTCTGGCGCCTGCGGTCCCAACTGAGGACCCTCTATCGCAGTGAACTGGGGACAGATACTTGATTGGGGAGGATTCGTTCCTCGTTGAGGCGCTTTCCGGTGGTCACTAGCATTAGTGGCACAACAATTGGGCGTACTTCGTAGACGCGGGTGCGATTAGCGGCCATGCACTTGTCAATGATCTGTCTTCCCATTCTGTCTTTTGCTTCCTGTGCTCTTGATCTTTTGCCTATTATCGTGTTCTGCTTACTTTTTTCCTCACTGTGCTATATGTTGTCTGGCGTTTTGTATTCATCGTTCCCTTTGACTGCACTGCAATCTATCGATTGGCGCTTTGTATTCTAATTGTTTTTTTTTGGAGGCATCTTCAAGACAAATAATACCTGTTTTGCTTGCTGGTGCCAATTCAAAGTCTGAAGTCTCTTTTGGTATGAAACCAACATCTGCGAGAATTCCTGCTTGTAGGCTGACAGCGCAATGCTGTCTAAAAACGGAGTGCGTCCTCCGCCACCTACATCGCGACGGCCGACCGCACCATCGTGCTTGTCAGACCACCTCACTTCTACCTGCATGCAAGTTGTGAATACCGATAACACTATCTGTATCGTCTGCGTTCCGCCTCAACACGGATTGCCAACCAAGTCAGAGAAGATATCAGCAAGTAACTCACACCTACATCCATCAGTGTATGGAGTCTCTTGGGAGTGATTACCACTACTTGAGTTATAGGCATGTTGTGAAAACCAGGCTACCATTTCCTCACTATCAGTCTCAGAGTCCATGTCTGAATCTGATGTTACGATGAGTTGGCTTGGAAATAAGTTGACTGCTGCGTCGCAGGTATTAGTGAGTATGTTTTACTTATCAAGAGAACAGAGTGTTTTAGTCTGTGCTCACACATGGAACTGTTCAATGGGTAATGTGTCATCGAATATTCAGTGGTTTCATATACACCTCAAGAATAGTTGCATTACCGGAACAAGTGTTCAATAATTTGGGGTTGTGAAAGCTACGACCCATTTAGATTTGAGGTCAAATTAAAAGTAAGGCATGAAAAGCAATGGGTGAGCAGGAGGGAAACGAGAAGAATCGGGGAGTAGGTAGTGTGCCCCACCCAAGGCACTCTCCTGAAGATACTAAAGTTGAAAAACACACTAGTACATGAGGATAAAGATCATCGCTAGTAAGGTCTTCGAGTTTAATTGAAACATATGATCTAATTTGTGGGGTTTCTTTTTTGAGGGGTGGTTGAAAATCCTTCCAACATACTATCAGGTCGAAGTATGACGGAGAAATAAACAACTGGCTTGTACTCTGTCGCACTGTTGGTACGATATACAATACAGTCTGTGACCGTGAGGACATACACATATTGATTGATCAACTTGAAATGATGACATACAGGGACTATCAAGAACTGGATGTTGGAAGACAAACTACGTACGCGCTCCGGTGGACAAAAATAAAGTTTCACCATCCTCGACATGTTCTGAGAGCAGTTTGTCATTTTGAAGCCGCGTGGATGAGTTTTTGTCGGGTGATAACTTGTCGAGATATGCAGCCTATAGATAATATGGATAACTAAACCGGGTTAAAAAACGGAGCGCACCGTTGTATCTGAGATATGAATCGAGAATTGGCTCGCAATCAAATCTAGAGCACGTCCTGTGCCAATTGTCTAAGGTCCACAATACAGTCAAATTGTTGCATAAATTGGCTGCGAGAAATTGAGTGCCGAACCTTGCGAAGCCAGAAAATCTTTTCATTGGGTGGTGTACTATCGGTGGTAAACACTTTCAAATACAGTCGTTCCGTAGGGGGTATCGATGAGGTTTTATCTTTCGGGTCTGCGGGGAGAGCGTGATGGCGCATTTTCATGAGTTCGACAGCACGAAGGCGGGCAACCTTTTTCGGATCTGTTAGTAGTCTAGGGGTTGTGGGTGGTAAATTTGGAGCTGAGGAAGCTGTTTTGGTTGGAAAATGCTTAGAAAGGAGTGCGTGAGCCTCTGGGTTTTTCTGAGAAGGCAGTGACACCGGGGGAATCATGGAGCAAGCATGATCTGAGGAATGCCGATGGCTTGACAAATAATTGTGCACAATGAAAACCTGAGCACACTAATACATGATGTAGAGAGCGACTTACGAAGCGCAGAAGGCACGAGAACAATGTGAGCATACCGCTACTACGCGATGTTCAGGATCTGCTGTGTCCACTATTACCGATTCCAAGCTGGGTTTTTGACAACCCTCAAATGCGCAAGTGTTATCTTTGCTTCCATCACTTCGATGATCTAATGAATTATGGCTATACGTCGTGTCGAGGCTGGCGCAGTCGTGCGAGTCTAGTAATATGTGATGCTCACAGAAGAGCTTCTGGCAAGCGTTACATTTTATTGGCAAGAAGTCAAAGGCGCCGCATCCGTAGGCTGCGCACCGTCCTCCTATCATAGGTAGTTCCATGTCCGCGAACTCAAGTTACAAGTCCTTGGACTAGATGATGATGATGTAAGCTGTCATCGAGCACCATTTTGTTTCTACATCAATCTATTTCTACAGCAAGAAATTCGTACGGTGGTCGTCACGCGTATTTTACTTCAATCAGCAATGTTTGCCACGGTTGGTCTTCATAATCTCCCCTTTGAGAGCGTTGTGGAAGTTAGAGGGACTTATAGGCCCAGACTCTAAATCTGATAAACGGTCTTACCGCTGCTCACTACTCAAAAATTTACTATCATGAAATATTTGACTTAGCTAGCTTTACTGGCAGCGCACGAGTGTTCCAGTCTGACCGGAGAGTTGGCATTCAAAGCAGACTATCCCAACCTTTTCGAGGGGCTCAGATCCCATAAAGCAAAGCGGTCCGCACATCTTCCAGAGTTCATGCGTACATGATCGGATAATTCGAACTTATTGCAATAGGCACCGTGCAAATCCAGACCTTCGTGAGGGGCAGAGCCACTTTCCACACCATCCTTCATAACGTGAAGCAGCTCGTACAACTCAAGCTCTTGGTGAAGTTTGCAACAAAAGAGCCGAACGAATGCAATCACCCGAAATAATATATGATAAAAGGAACTGCCCCGATGATCGGTTAGACATTGTAAGGAGGAAGATAGCTGTCTGTCATGTTTGAAGACTCCCTCGTGTTTGTAATTGTCTTTGTCAGTCCATAATGTTGTGTAACCATTGTGAAAGCTTACTATCGAGAATGGCCTCCGCGAGAGCAAACCAGGCTCGTCAGTCTACATGGAAATTCAAGTATAAGGTAAGAATGGGCAGATAGGAACTTAGCGGTGCTCGCGATCATATTGGTAAACATGGTCTTTGGGTCCATTTCCGAGCCAGCTAACGAAAAGTGTGTTCCTGTGAGAGTAAGGGTGGTTGGTTCGATAATGCACAATAGCGTACCTTTATACTCCGTGCAAAGGATATGCATGCAAGGCACCCAGAGAGTGAATAGGCTCCGTGTCTATAAAATATCATTCATCGGTAAAGGTGATGAACTCTAAATTAAATCGTGAGTGACCAAGATTCAGGGTTTGGGCATCGAACTTGGGCGGTTGAACTTCCGCTTCGGCTTTCCCCGGTGTACTCTGGTGAATTATGCTCGACGAGGACGTGTTCGACAGCGTCACATGGGAAACACCGACTGCGAATGGGTATGAGGTTGAAACTCCAAAGGTGTCTTCAGGTCCTGGATATCGTCAAAGCACAGCTGGTGCAGAGAGCGGTGGCCCCAATGAACCAAAGTGGGAAGGGTATCTTATAACCTCTGTCAGGGATCCACTCAAAGAGCTCCCGGATACTAAAGATGCTTATGTCTCTTACCTCGTCACTGCAGAGGTTCGTCTTTCTGCCTTCAACAGACCGTCAATGCTCAGTGTCTGCAGACAAATTTGCCAACATTTGCTGCTCCTACTTGCTCATCTCGTAGACGCTTTCAGGACTTCGTTTTTCTCAGAGACCATCTCTCAAAAGACTTTCCAGCTTGCGTGGTGCCGCCTTTACCCGACAAACACCGTTTGGGTGTGGCTAGCAACTGTACTTTCTTCCAAATGACACTTATATATGAATCACAGAATACCTCACCGGCGACCGGTTCAGTGCCGAATTTATGGAACGGAGGCGTCAGGAGTGAGCCTCAGGCGTGTGTCCATTCTTTTATCTTTCTCACCTGAATCAGACTTGCTCGTTTCTTGGAACGGCTGTCGCGACACCCGACACTACAGCGCGCGACACTCGTGCGCTCGTTCTTCGAATCAAAAGAATGGGTATGAACATCCAGTCTTCAAGGTTGAATTTTACCCAAGCTATTTTGTCTAGAGTGTGAAGATGCACCAACACCTCTCTCACCCACCAGGACCAGAGCCCTCACCTTCTCTCCTCGACAACGTCTCTGATGCACTTCTAAACGCATTCACGCGCGTACGCAAGCCTGATGAACGATTCCTAGACATGCGTGATAGGGTGGACAAGTTTGAGGAGGGCCTTGCCAACACAGACAGGGTATGGAACCGCTTGAGAACACGGACGAATGGTACCTTCGACCCATACGAAGTTGGTTCTGAGGTGCTAATACGCGGAGGATCAGATCTTACTTCAGATTATCACGACTTGGCTGTTGCCGTCCAAGGCCTTGGCTTCCTCGAATCGGGAATAACTGATCCATTAAATCATTTTTCGAACACGCTCTTGGAATTCTCTGCCATTTTACGTCACACAGTAATTCTTCATTATCTTTGTATGAGTTTCAGATTCTGATGTCATATTCCTTAGACACTAACGTCTACAGATCCGTTCCTTGTCGCTCTCCACTCCCTGCTTTCATATTCTCATGCAAACCGTGCTGTACTCAAGCTCCGTGATCAAAAACAGCTTGACTTCGAAGAGCTTTCTGCCTACCTCTCTGCAGTTACCTCCGAGCGTGATCGGCTAGCAGCTGTGATCTCTGGTCGTGCAGGGAGCACCGGGCTAGGTTTGGCAGCATACTTTCGGGACAGGATGGACAGTATTACTGGGAGAGATGACGATCGTACGCGAGTGGAGAGAATGAAAAAGTTGGATGGGAAGATCAAGGAGGTCCGTGTGCCAGTCATTCTAGGACAACAAGCTAATTGACTCGATGTGGGTATGTGTTATACATTGTAGCTTGAGGAGGCTGTCACGACCGCGCATGAGACCTCAGATGCTTTCAGTGATGAGACCCTTCGGGAACAGGCTATCTTCCAGCAGGGCAAAAAGTCGGAGCTAAAGGAGATGTTGGGCCAATTGGCGGACGGGCAAATCGAAATGTACAAAGCAGTAAGTAACGGTGCTTGTTCGCCACCGTTTTTTTGTTTTGACGCCAGGTTGTGCATGTAGAGTATGGAAGAGTGGGAGAGGATCATTCCGATTATACAGCGAATACGTGTGGACGTTTAATAATCGCAACATATTATTGACTTGGGGATCTATTTACGCTTTTCTGTGTATTGTCATACTTTATCATATTGCTACATTTGGCCATATG
>QLPI01053084.1:0-19153 GCA_003314275.1 Chroogomphus rutilus
CTTGTATAAAGACAAAGTAGTTACAACGAATAATAACTAGTCTCTCATACCGAAAACCCCCCCCACTTATATTTGATATCCACTCGACGCACTCACGTGACGTCAAGCCGCATTGGGTCAAACCACTACTCGTCGTCATTCAAGGCTGCGGACCCAACGGGGATAACTATATAGGTGTTATCCATCACGCTCACGCTTATATTAATATATTCTATTATTGTGGATCACCCACAATCGACCTACACGACCTACGGTCACATCGCCGCCAGCTCCTCGGACCAGCGCTTACATACGATCGACCCGCCGTGCGTCGTCTGCGTAAGAGCATATAACCACGTATATAATTAGCCACACATCCCTTAGCTACAAATCTTTGTACTACGGTAGCTAGTTCATCCACCAACCATTATCCCCCATCACAGTAATTAAGAAAGACCAATTGGATTTTTTGGAGTGATTGAGAGGCTAGGAAGAATTACTGTGTTAAGTGTGTCTTGAAATGCTTTTGGAGTGACCTGCCCAGCAGTTTGGGAAGAAAGCCATTGCTGTGCCAAACTCTGTAGCCGCTCATCAGAAAGAAGTGACCTTATATGAATACCACCACACTTTTCTTCAGGAAGCTGCTCAAATATTTGATAGTGCCGAGCAAGAACACGAATTTTTCAAGCAAAGTGAGTTCCAGCTCCTTCATGCCATTGTTGAGCAATTTGTTTACTCGCCTCCATTATTCTCAATCCTTTGATCCGTAATGTTGCAAAATTTCTGAGAACCAGTAGTTTATTGGTATCGGATAGGGTGAGCATCTGGTGCTTTTTTGTTAGGTCTTTCTTGATCTGATCTTGCAAAAACTCCCATGAGTTAATCTCCAGTCCACCTGCAACAGCCTCATCAATATCATCTTCTAAATCAGCTTGTGTATATAGGCCCAATTCTGAATCCTGTTCATCGGCAGGTGGAATTGTGACCTCAACACTTTCTTGTCAGATTTGGGTGTTGGTAATGTCTGCATTGATGTCATGTTGCATCTCTTTGGGTAAATTTGTATCCAAATATAGCGGCCTGTCAAGTACACATACCGAGGATCCGGTAACTCGGCAGTACTGACTAAGATACTCCATTAGTAACCATGTACAAGTCACTCGATGAGTTGATCTTGGCTCGACGCACATATCGGTCGCATTCCTCACTCCCATCCCACGCCTACTCCTCACCCCTCGGTCCGCCTCACCTCGGGACTTCCTGCCCTTGTGTTATCCTCAGTTACAGCCCTTGTTTTATAGTCGGGCACTTCCTATTGTCCTATCCTTGGTCACATTCTTATTATCCTATCCTTTATTGTTCTATGCCCGTTTACATTCCTTCATTCTAATTTTACTTGTTGTGGACAATGACCGCATGCTCTGCATACCTGTCAGGAACCGTACGCCGGCAAAGCCGACCATTCAATTCAGCCCACTCAGCCCAACTCCGCTCTCACTCGCCCATCCAACCATACGCCCTCAGCCCACGGACTATATGCACCTCGTGTATCCGTCTTGGCGTCACATGCTCCTGTCAAACCGCTCCACTCATTTATGTCACATCCCATATGCTCGTTATTCCATTCCGTCTCCATTTACGTTTCATATCCTTCATTTACGTTTCATTCCCTTTTCATCTATTTGCATTTCCGCTCAGTCCTTTATGTCCGATCCGCTATTATGTTCCTTAGGGTAACTCCGTTGGGAATCTGAGTGACACGTCACTCAACAATGTCACGGAGGAGATCATTATTTGGACGTAGTATTTCTGTTTTTCGCTTTTTACGTTCCTCGGCTTTCTCATTCTATTATAGGAATCTATTCGACTCCTAATAGATTAGAAAGTAGTATAAAAGGCCTTGTACTATTAGTTCAGTCCTCAGTCAGAATATCAACCCTGATTTTGACTAAGACCCTCTGTTACTTCCGTCTTCCTCGCTATTACGAAATTTGGGGACCGTGCGATCCAAGTAGGCGCAACGCAAGCACGTTGAAGCCAACCCCAACTCCGAACCTCGCCAATAACTTCGCCATTGGGAGATTACAATATATTACGATTACGTCTTTTTCACTATCGTAACAGTATCTGCATACCTTGTTGTCCCACATTCCTTATTCCACATGTCGCTTGTTAACCTATATAAGTAGGACATGCATGTACATATTTCCTCATTCTGGGTATCAACTAGGCTTAGGCCCTTCTACCTTCTTCTCCTCTGTTAAGTCCTCAACTCGGGCTGGCATCATCAGCATCCTCCCGAGTATCTGTCTGTTGCAAATAGGTGGCACGCACGGCAAGTAGGGCACAATGCACGAGTACATTGAAGCCAATGCAACTACTCTTGGCCTGCAGGACTTGGCCATAGTCCACCCAACCTTTCAACAACACCCCTCGGCAGTACCGAAGTCCGTCAGTACCCGAAGCTTGACACAGCCTCAACTCAGGCTTGGATAGCACTTTGACAATTTCAATCGAAGGGTATCATTGTTGGAATTTGTACTACACCTTGCAATGTATTCCCAGCTGGTCTAGAGGAATGATTGATGATGACAATGGATACAGCCTGATATTTATCAGGGTCACATGAGTGACTTTGAGTATGTCAATTACAACAGGAATCAGTGTTCTATGCAGAATTTATGTCTGAGGTGTGAGTCTATGTGTAGCTACTCTGAGACAGCATCCACATGCAGTCAACCCAATGTGGGTTGCTGTGCTAAGATCTTTTCCTGTCCATTCCTGTTCATGTAGTTCAACTAAGTGAGAAATGTTTCTCCATATCTCTTATCGCCTTCCTAAGTCCTATACCACCATCATATCTTCATCTCACTACCAGTGTTAGAATATGCAATAGATGTAGTTATAATTCTTAATGTAATATCTCCCAGTGTAGTAACAATGGCAAGGTTCTGAATAGGGTATGACTTCAACTTATATGTTGTACCTACCAGACCGTACTGGACCCTAATTTCATATAAATAGAGGATGTAATAGTGAGTTGGAAATTAAGATAGAAGTGAAGGGGGGAACCTTAGTTGATATTCTGACTGAAGAGTGGACTACTGAATGTACAAGATCTTATACTACTTGCTTATCTACAAGGAGTCAAATGAATTCCTATAGTAGATAAGAAAGCCAAAGATCAAAAGTGTGAGAGTAGAATACTATGTCCCAATCTTTATCTCCTCTGTGACAGTGCAGGATGACACATCATCCTGATACCCAGCAGAGTTACCCTATAAGGAACATAGCAACAGATCAGATATCAGAACATAGAAATGATAGAATAGAATTGTGAATAAGGAAAGTGGAGCAGAACATATAAGGAGATATTAAAAATCATAATGGTGAAGTGGTCAATATAAATACTGAGAATGGATATGCAAGCATGTGGAGGATGGATGTAATAAGTGGAGCATAATTGAATGTTACATGTGATACCAATACAGAATGGCTGAATACACAAGGTGTACTAAATTTGAAGGCTGATAGAGCATATGGCTGGAATGGTGAATGGGGCTGAGTTAGGCTGAATGAAGCTGGTTCAAATGGTCATAGATGACAGCTTAGTGGATTCTAATACTTAGCCTCTCTGTCTAAGTCCATGCTTGGGCTGATACCCTCAGCACTCTCCCCAGTACTCCTCCTAAAATTTAGTGGCCTTACAGAAGAAGGGCACAACACATAAGTATGTTGAAGCCAGTGACATCTGCTCAGCTTGTTGGACTGAGCTGATACCACACCAGCATTGTGTTCATGGCACTATTACACTAGTGCTCAGCTCATGCAGTCTCAGCACCCTCAGTGCTTTATAGGTTGGTATAGTGACTTATTTTCAGGGGTTTCCCTGACACTTGGTTGATGTGGTCAGATTGCTGTGTGTATGTCATTATGGAGTTGTTCAATGTCCATTACCATGGCTGCTTGAAGTATAGGGAAACATGATGATGTGGCCCACATGGAGGAGACTAATTTTTCTATAGTAAACACAGGTCAGAGGTTATGGGGGTTAATAGTAACATAGTTGCCTCCCCCCTCTTTAGGATAGGTATCCCATCATCTAGTTAGTACATCTGGTTTTCCGCTAAGATGACTGAGGTAGAAACAGATGACCATATTGAATTGTGACAATTATTTGGACTAATGGACTTGATGGCAGGTGAGGAGCTTAGTTGTAGAAAAGTATTCTAAGTTCTTATGGTCATTGATAACATCTATTGGGTCAGGAGAACCTTCTAGATAGTGTTGCCAGGTCTTTAATACTTTGAAGATTGTGGGTAGCTTTTTGTTGTATACATAGTTCATTCCAGAGCGGTAAGAGTCCAGGAATGGAAAGTAATTGGATGTATGTCATTGTCCATTGGAGAGATTGTAAACAAGATGGCTATGGGGCATAGTTGGATGTATTGGTTTTGATGATGAGTTAGGTGCCTAGAACCCATTGGCTTAACACTGGGGCAGTGGTGAAGGTCTTTTTGAGGGTCTTGAAGGATGTCCTGCAATTCTCAGTGAAGTTCCAAGGTGTATCTTTCTATAAAAAACAGGTTAGTAGAACTGTGATGTTGTTATGACTCGGTAAAGCCAAGGAGTCAGTCAGGTCCTGCAGACCATTTGGGGTGGCTAGGCTTCAATGTGCTCGTGCATTGCACCCTGCTGTTCCATGCATGCCACTGATTTGGACAGGAGAGAGACCCAGGAAGATGCCAAGAGTGTCGACCTGAGTGGAGGACTTCGGACAGGAAAAAGGTGGACAAGGGGATGCAAACCAAGTTGATATTCAGAGTGAGGAACTATCTACATACATCTACTACTTATATAGGTTAAGAAGCAAGATGTGGAACAGGGTGGCATAAGGAATGGAGAACAATAACGTATGAAGAATCATGTGGAGGTATTGTCCACAATGTTATAATTAGGATGAGCAAAAATACATCATGTACACTATCAAAAACTCACATTCCTTTTTGACAATTGAGCCTACAAAATTATCAAAATAACAATATCAATGCCTACAAATATTTTCGCTATTTTTCTGCATTTATTTGATGATCTGGAGATGTATACATTCACTCAAACTCATCAATTTATGCCGATTTCATTGATAATTGGCATTTTCAACTATTTTCCTCAACTACATTATCTACAATTGACTATTCAATTTTTCTTGTATTTTTCCCATTTTCCCTGAGTCCTTGTTCGACTTCTATTGCTTTTCTGTCCTGGTGTTCACTCCAGTAAAGCGCCTAAGTGGAGGTATAGGCGGTTATGTGAGGTCACGAGGTATTTTCATGCATCACAGAAGTATAACGGGGGGTGAAGTGTGGAGAATTTAGTAGGTTAATATGGCATTTAATACTGGCTATTACTTGCCATATGAACCTATTATTATGTGTGGAAAGATCAAAGTGATTTTGCTGTGTGATGCTTTTTATATTCAAAAGTTATATTGACCCCTCAAATATTGTCGAGCGCTTATTCATTGATGTTTGATAAAACCGTTATTCGTCGACGAAGGCTTCAAATATCATCATTCTTATACGCCAATTCTTAATTCTGTACCATCATTTATCTCCATTCACACCGAACAACAGAATCACCAATTTTACTTTCTTTGCTCAAAATGGTAGTAGCGAGGTGCCCAACGCTACTCACACATTGTAGGACCAGCAGAAGCTTGCCCAGCCACTGCCCTTATCAAATACATTTGCTTTTGAGGTGCAGAAGTTATAAGTGTGTACATTATCATTTTCTATTGCTGTTTTTCTCCCCCAATTCTTGTAAAATATGTTTTGCCTGTCTGATGTCATGTATGATGCTAAAAACTCCTGTATTTTGTTTCACATTCTATTTCCACTTGTATTCTGTGTAGTATATAGCCTATGATTTGTAGTTGATAAAAGACCAGATTTTACACCATAATTATCATCAGAAAAATTACTGAAAAATCATTTCTCAATTATTCTGTCTAAATTGGCAGAAATATTCTATTAACATCTATTTCACTTATCTCCCGGCTCTTGATCTTGTCATACAGTGATCAAGAATAGAATAGGAAATGTAAGCGAGAATAGAATAATGAAATATGGCTGAAAATAGAATAATGAGAGAGTGGATGAGAATAGAACAATGAAAAAAATAGCCAAAGATAAAACAATAGGGCCGTAGACCAGATAATAGAGGAAAAACAATTGTTCCTAGGGGAAATGGGTGAGGGAAGGGATGGGTAATGAGGGAATGGTGATGGATGGAGGGTGTGGGATGAGAGTGGTGAACCATATGATGTACTGAACATACCAAGCCGGGGCCGTGAACCAGTGATGGAAGACTTGTCACTGATGAGTGGGTAGGGGTTGGTTGGTCGGTAATGCTGAGTTAATGGGTACTCAGTATGTGTACTTGACAGATGTTGGAATAATTAAAAATAAAATACCTGTAGAAGTTGGTGAATTCAAAGAAGGACTAGGTGTTCTTAACTTTGTGGGGTTCAGGCCATTCCTGGATGACTTTGACTTTGTATTTGGTCATGGTGAGGCTATCTGGGGACAGTATGTATCCAAGGTATTCTATAGTATCTACATAGAAGTAGCACTTGTCTGTGTGGGTGTACAAGTGGTTAATTTGTAGTTGATGCAGGGCTTTTGTCAAGCTTTGGTTACTAACGGACTTCGGTACTGCCGAGGGGTGTTGGCAAAAGGTTGGGCGGACTATGGCCAAGTCCTGCAGGCCAAGAGTAGTGGCATTGGCTTCAACGTACTCGTGCATTGCACCCTACTTGCCGTGCGTGCCACTGGATTTGCAACAGACAGATACTCAGGGGGATGCTGATGATGCCGGCCTAAGTCGAGGACTTAACAGAAGAGAAGAAGGTAGAAGGGCCTAAGCCTAGTTGATACCCAGAATGAGGAAGTATGTACATGCATGTCCTACTTATATAGGTTAAGAAGCGACATGTGGAATAAGAAATGTGGGACAACAAGGTATGCAGAGCATGCGGTTATTGTCCACAACAAATAAAATTAGAACAAGGAATGCAAAGTGGGGATAGAACAATAAAAGATAGGATAATAGAATCGTGACTCAAGATAGGACAATAAGGAGTGGCCGGGTATAAAACAATGGAGTCGTGACCGAGGATAATACAAGGACAGGAAGTCCCAAGGTGAAACGGACCGAGGAGTGTGGATGGCGGATGTACCAAGCCGAGACCGGCGCACCAAGTATTATGCATGCGGCGTGGATACTTGGTCGTGGATATAGGATGGTTGTTCGGTCGGCAATGCCAAATAAACGGGCCTCGGTACGTGTACTTGACAGCTTTACAGATGTGCTTCCTGTGTTGTTCTAAGATGTCAGAGTATATCAGAATGTCGTCCAGGTAGAGCAGTATGGATCAGTTGAGGAGGTCTAAGAAGATGTCATTCATCAACTACTGGAAGGTGGCTGGGGAGTTGCTGACTCCAAAGGGCATGATCCACCACTTGAAGGACCTATAGCAGGTGCAGAAGGCAGTTTTCTATCACCTCCTTCCTGGATATGGACAAGGTGGTAGGCATGTCATAAGTCTATCTTTATGAAGATTTGAGCCTTTCAGGGACTGTTGAGCAGGTTAGATATGTGGGGTAGCAGGTAATGGTATTTCTTTGTGATTTTGTTGAGTCCTTCTGAAGTCAACCTATAGTCAAAGAGAAACATCCTTTTTTTCTAGACAAAGAGGACCAGAGTGCCACTGGGTGATCATGAGGTAGATGAGTGCTGAGTGGAAACTATGGACTTGGGTGGTACTAAAGAATCAGTTGGGGATGGAGATCTGAACAAAATACTACTCAATGCCCAGTCAATCAACAGATTGTAGTGGGTGAGCCAGTTGTTTCCAAGGACTACTGAGTAACTAGAATTTAGTAGAGTTATAAAAAATGTCATGAGTATTGTTCCCCTTGTGGGAAGCAGCTCAGAAGTTTGATGGCTTTGCATATTACAGAATTAGAGGAGCCATTGAAAAGTCACAGCAGAATTGGCATGATGTCATAGGGTTGGAGGTTGTGTTTGGACACCAACATAGAGTTGATAAAATAGTGCATTGATCTCAAATTAATGAGGGTGTCCAGGTGGTGGTCAGGCAGAGAGTCAGGGAGTTCAGACTGGAAAGTGTGGATGTGTTGAGTCTCAGTACACCATTGGGTTCAATGCAGCCCTTAGCTGGTGCCAGAGTCAGAGGCCTACATTCTGGTTTTTTGACTCTGAAGTATCTGTTGCTTCAGAAGTCACCTCAGTTCTTCTGCTGTCAAGGCCATGTGCCCTTTGGTGGCTGCAGAAGAGGACTTCAGGCATTCTTTGGACATGTGGTCTGTCCTGCTACAGAAGAGACAGAGGTGGTGTTTGAAATCTTATTGCCACTCCTGTGGTATAAGTTTCTATCTTTACCAAGCTTGGACAATAGGTCTATGGTAGTCTTGTTACCACTGGACAGGTTTGTGGGTTGGCCAGCAGTGGCCATTTTTTTGCCAGGGTTAGTGGCAGGATTCAGATTGGTGGGGGCTTTGCCCTTATCATTATGGCAGTCAGGGGTTCTAGCAGAGGTAGACTCCCTAGCTACTTCATATTGACATTCCCAGTGTCTCAGTTATCATTTGTCAAACATAGGCAGGGAATTTGAGAGTTAGATAGGGGATAATTGACACAAAGTCATGTGCAATCAGTGACAAGCAATCAGTGACAAGCTCAGTACCTTCATGATACTTGCTGAAGCTAAAAATGCCTTGTTTGCAGTCACAAGATTCAGAAATGTTATGGAAAAACCTGTAACAATTCCCTCTCCCTTGAAAAAATTAAAGTTAGAGAAGTTGTCATGACCTTGCCAGAATCACATCCACCCTCATCTCTGGCTCAACCCATATGGACGTATTCCCTTTTTAGGACAACCCTGCTTGAACCATATGGATGAACCTTTACCCTTAGCAAATTCTGTTCATCTGCCTCCCTCTGTCAAGTACATGTACCAAATGTCCGGTGACTTGGCACTGCCAACCAAGCAATCAATTCACGACAACACACATGTGATAAAGCTGTATACAAGTCATTTGATCTGCCTGTCTTGGCTTGGCACATCCACCATCCACATTCCTTATCCCTATCCCTCATCCACTCTGCCCCATTCACCATCCATTAATCCAACAACATCCCCTCCTTAATCCTCGACTCACCTTACCTCAGGACATCTGACCATTGTTTTATCCTCAGCCATGACCTATTGTTTTATAGTCAGGCACTCCCTATTGTCCTATCCTTGGCCACATTCCTATTATTCTATTTTCATTGTCCTATCTCCGTTTACATTCCTCTATTCTATTTTTACTCATTGTGGACAATACCCCCATATGCTCTGCATACCTTATTGTCCCACATTCCTTATTCCACATGTCCCTTCTTAACCTATATAAGTAGGACATGCATGTACATACTTCCTCATTCTGGGTATCGGCTAGGCTTAGGCCCCATACCTTCCCTTTTCCCTGTAAAGTCCTTTACTCGGGCTAACACTTTTGGCACTCCCCGGGTATCCCTTCTGTTCCAAATTGGTGGCATGCATGGAAAGTAGGGTGCAACGCACACATACATTGAAGCCAAAGCCACTACTTCCAGCCTGCAGGACTTGGCCACTCCCTGCCTGCATCTTCTGCATTACTGACACTTGACACCCTTGGTCTATACAACCTCTGCTACCAATCTTCAGCCTTCTGACCAGACAATGTGCCCTCTATTCATTGGTTGTAACTTCATCTGACCTTTCTTACTAAACACCTTTAATTTCCATTCCCTTATCTCACCGATTGACTCAACTCCACTCACCATTTACTGAAATGGAAGTACATCAAGATCCTACTCAAGATCCCATTCAGATCCTGCAATGGCTTGGTCCCAAAGTTTGCTCAAGCCCCTTAAACTTTCACTCCCTTGTTCTTTCAAATGGAGACCCTTTCCCCATTCATATCTTCCCTTGTTCTCAGTCACTAAGCCCTACTGGAATTTGAAATATGTATTAGTATAAGATAAGCATGTAACATAGAAGTTCAGTAGTCTGATAATCAACTTAGAATTTGACCAGGCAAACCTTGCTCACTCTCTGAGCCTTTGTCAAATGGTTTCTACAACCTCACTCCACTCTGAACCTCTGCCCAAAGTTAGAGATACAATAAGATTTGGAAGGTGCAGCACATAAGCTGAAGCCAAGCCCTACCCCAAACCTCTGCAAAGTTTCCACCTTGCCAAGCTTTATGTATTAAGAACCTTGCCACTCGTGTTCTTAACAGAAGTGTTGAACAAGAAATATGGGTGATTGACCAGAGAGTGTCCTACAATATATACATTTACAAATTAGATGTGCTGAAGGAGTAGGGAACAGCATGGGTCACCCACAGGTCAAATGTGGGTGACTGTCAGGGTTCAGTAATGCCAAGGGTGCAGGCGGGGATCAGCTAAGTCCTGCAGGCCGGTAGTAGTGGCTTTGGCTTCAACATGCTCGTGCATTGTGCCCTACTCTCCATGCATGCCACCAATTTGGGACAGAAGAGGGACTCAGATAGTGCTGAGAATGTTGGCCTGAGTAGAGGACTTAACAGGGGAAGGGAAAGTAAAGGGGCCTAAGCCTAGTCGATACCCAGAATGAGGAAGTATATATATGCATGCGCTACTTATATAGGTTAAGAAGTGAGATGTAAAATAAGGAATGTAGAACAATAAGGTATGCAGAGCATGTGGGAGTATTGTCTACAATGATCAAGAATAGAATGAAGGAATGTAAACGAGAATAGAACAATGAAAATAGGATAATAGAAAGGTGGCCAAGAATAGGACAATAGGAAGTGACCGACTATAAAACAATAGGGTCATGGCCAAGGATAAAACAAGGGCAGAATGTCCCGAGGTAAGGCAGGCCAAGGAATAGGGAGTAGGTGGGGTGGGATTAATAGATGATGAATGAGGAAGGAGTGGATACTGGATGGGAATAAGGAATGTGGATGATGGATGTGCCAAGCTGAGACCGGTGTACCAAGTGACTTGCATGTGGCTTCGACACTTGGGCATGGACATAGACTGATTGCTTGGTTGGCAGTACCGAGTTACCAGACACTTGGTACATGGTGACCCACACCCAACCCATGGGAAACCCGAACCCATCAACCCATGGGTTTTTCCCATGGGTAGATGGGTGTCAGGTGCAAACCACACTTGTACGCATGTGGCACATGCATGTCATATGCATGCATATACAGCACATATGGCATGTACAATGCATGCAGCACATATGGCATGTGCAGTACATGCATGTCGTCCATGTGCACATTTGGCATGTGCATGTCATCCATGTGCACATGCAGGACATGTGTGTCATATGTGCATGTGGTACAGCACATACGGTGCATGTGTGTCATACACGTGCATGTATGGCACATATGGTGCATGTGGTACATGCATGTCTGGCACATTTGTGTCATCCATGTGCATGTGCAGCACATGCATATCATACATGCATGCATGACCTCATGGGTTGGGCCCAGTTGTGGGTGCTCTTGGCTTGACCTGCACCTACACCCAAGGACACCTGACCTGGTGACCCATGTGGGTTGGCCCAACCTGTGCCATTCCCTATGAAGGAGAAGGGCTAGTTGTGTTGCATAAAGATTAGCATTGTACATGGCTTCTGGGAATTCTCTGTATTCTCTTCCAAAAATATCTATTCCCATATCAGTAACAGTGCTAAAGGAGGGGGAAAATCAACAAACCATATAGAAGAATCCTAAACCCATTTTTGGCTAGGAATGGTGTAAGGTATTGTTTGGGGGAGCAGACTGGATTCTGGGGGACTATGTGAAGGAAGTTCTACACTAGGAATGTGGGAAAAAGTGTGATAATTGGGAAGTCATCAGAAGGAATTTCTATAGTTTTTATTGTATTTATTTTTAGGTAAATTGTGATGATATTACTAAACTACTATGAGCTGGACTCCCAGGTTTTGCCTCTGCCTAGGCACCAATCTGGGGAACTGGCCTGGGTGCCAAAAAGTTGTTTATTGTTTTGGACCTGTTCCACAGAGTAAATTTATTCTTGAAATATTTATCTGGGCTTTTTCACTCTACCTGCCATTTTTTCTTGGTTGATCTGCCTTGCCATTTATCAGGCTGGCTCCTTCTTTCAAGTCATAACAGCCTGATCTCTCAAGTTGGGGGTTCTGAATTTTACTAAGTCCAAATGGCCTGCTCTAGGCCCCATGTACAAAATTCAAAGCTCCACTAGGAGCTTGTCATTCTTACAAGATCTATACTCCAAGGCATTTTATATTACTTTTCCACTTCACTCTGCTGTTTCAAGTTCAATTCCAATTCCAATTGCCCCTTCACTTTCTCTCCTTTTTTTCTTCTTTTGCTCTCTGCTGGTCAGTCATCCACCTCTTTGGGGAGGCTTCAATGAGGACCTGGTCTATGAGAGTGAGGTTCAGAGCTTACAGTGTTCTACCACATGTCCAATGCCCACACTTCTGGGGCTGGGGTGCTCAGTTGGATCTCATGGTTGATATCAGTTTGCATCTGATATCGATCCTCCTCTCCCTTTTGGCAGAGTCATCCCACTGCAGCAGTTTCTGGATCATTTCTACCACTCTCCCGGTAAGCCATCTCAACCTCTTCTTGTAGTTTTGCAAGCGCCTGCAACCTTACACTGTTGCCAACATGATCTGGTCCTCAATTTTCCACAGGCGGTTTCTGTTTTCTGGTTTCTCCACGTACACCTCATATATCCTGTCCGGGACGATGACAGCTTCCTCAAGTACTGACTTTGGGATATTATTCCCAAAGGGGTCAGGTGGTAGAATATCCCAAGTGGGAAATTTCCAGGCTCCCTTCCTCCTCTTACGCTTGGGAGGTTCGCTTGGGCTTCCTCTCAATTTTTTTTCGAGAAAACCTAGTTTTGTCTGATGTTGAAACCTTATTTTTAAAATTAATGGAAGAAGTATATATGTATTAACTTGTGCAACACTTACTTATCTGGAATGGAGTCAGTAACAATGACGTTTTAGAACATACCAACCTTCCATTGTCGAGATAGAGTTGTTCTTAATAATTGTAGAGGTCACAGGTCAAAGCATCTCGAAGCCCCTCGAAGCCCCTCCTGCAGGTTTTTGATGTTTACAACATCGTGTTAGTCGATACTAAACACCACTCAGTGTATGTCAACTAAATAAACATTCGTTCGTCTTGTCCTCAATACATTCAAATATATGTACTTTGACGCATGTGGCCTACATGAACATCTCGCTCATGGGAGCAGCAGCCATAGATACTTGAGCCTCTCAAAGTTAGGAGTTCCAAGTCCTGCAACGAACCTCAGTAAATTTGCCTATTACCAATTCAGTATACTTGCCTGTCACAGGATCCCACCCTTCGACCCTTTAAGTGAATCGGGGAGTTAATTTGGGCTGTGTAAAAGGGATGTATACAACAACTCACGAGGTGAAACCGGGGGTGCCTGTGACGGTAATAGATATAAACGGCATTGGTTTGGAAGGACAGGAAGGACATACCGCAGCCTTGGTTACCACCCGTTGTGATATCGTTGAATGCTTCCCTGAACAACGGCGTGTAAATCTAATTTTTTTTAAATTGATTAGCCCTTATGTAATGTCTAGAACAGCTGGCGGACCGTGGGGTTAATGAATCCAACAGGTCCCTTTCCAATAGCAAGACGAGCGTCGTTAATACCGGTTATCATGGAACCGACAACAGGCGACGAGCAAGAGGTGCCAAACACAAGACCAAATACACCATCGATCTGTCAAAAGGGTTAAGGAGAAGCTATGAAAACGTAAATGAGACCACTGACTCCTATAATGTAGTTGGCACTGGTTCCAAGTTCTTTAGCACTTTTAAATCACAAACAGGTAAATTGAAATCACCCATTCGCGGCCAGGTCAGGATAACCCCGAGCCTATGTTACAGAAAGTTGTGGTTAATAAAACGAGCTTTGTAGAATATAAGATCGGGATAGTTTACCTTGCGACTATTGTTGAATTGGGCAGCTGTGTAAGGTGGTGGGTGGTTCTCGAAGAATTCCAACACGGCATCCTTCTGATACTCGGGCATCGGGAAGATGTCAGAGAAACCGCCTCCGCTGGTCACACAAGACAAATGAGAAAATAAGAGAAATACTGTAGCAAGATATCCAACCTGAAAATAACTTGCTCGCAAGCGCTCTCGGGGTCTTCGACGGATGCTACAGGCCAGGTAAATAAGTGGCATATGCGCCTAATTGAAACTCACAGCCTGGGTTAACCTGGGTTGCTCCAACTGGGACATGTAAGAAAGAAGGGGAGTTACACAAAACTAGCCAGCCTTACCGGCAGTAACGAATGGGCAATTCACAGGGAAATCTTGCATCACATGTCAGGGGTAAGCACAAGGCATCAGTTACAGGAAACAAACCTGGGTCAAACCGGGTTCCATTGATAGACTCTTGCCCTTTGATCAAAAAATCTAAGTATTAGTGTCATGTGATACCAGGCTTTCTGACCTGTAGCTGGATCTATGCATCCATTGAAACCAGCAACACCATTGTCTCCGGAACTGAATAAAATAGTAACACCCATCATTCCCAACTTGCCGTATTCGTTGCATTGACGGATTTGGTATGCTGCAGTCATTTCTGGCTCCTGGGAGCCATAGGAAGTACTGATGACGTTTGCTGGCTTGACAATACCGCAGCTCTCTGGGCCCGTAAAGCCACCGGGAAGTGTATCCGGGTAGATGCCTGGATGAAATAAAATAAATAAGAAGAGAATGTTTAAAGCATAGGGAAACTTGCCGTCTTGTGTCGGATCATCGCCGCCTTCAAATGTGCAAAATGAGCCATCTAAGGCATCGAGAAGATTGTTGAAAGAAGCCTATCCATATTTCTTAGCCAGAAATCACCCCGTCGTGTATCCGCAACTCACCCCTTCGACAAGATCACCCGTTTGGTACAAGGTGACTTGTTGTGGAGCTACCAATGCCATTCCATATTCCTGGATAGAATATATGAATACAATCAAATGCAGGCGAAAACTGTTGAAAGACAACCGTACTCACCAGATCCAAATCACTCTCGCCGTTGAAGCCAAAGTCCTACAACAATTACATCATGAGAGCAAGCCCTACGGCATATGCACAGATGGACTGTCACACCTGGACAATTGTTTGGGCAACACCTTCCGACATGTGTTGTTTGTTAAAAAAAATAAGAAAACAAAAACACTGACGAGCACTGACCGCCATCGATCGACACAAATGTGGGTGTTTGCCCTACAAGAGCAGGGCTAAAGTTTCCGAAAAACAGGTCCAGATCTCCTTGGAGGAATGCTGCTTGAATGTTAGAAGTATTCATAAATTATGATATGAAACCATATACCCTGTGGTGTGTATTCGACTGGTTTGGCGTGAACACATTTAGCCATGTATAAATAAGAGAAATGTAATCACCAATTCCATAGCTGTTCTTGCTGGTTGCGACTGGCGTGTAATGGAAATTGTACAAAGCGCGAAGACAGTCCGGAGTGATCTCCTGATCGCAGTTCGCTAAAGATCCGCTCTCGCTACCCGTCGCCAAAGTGCCTTTAGTTTTTGCAAAACTGTGGATAGCAGCACCCTTCTTCGCACCTCCCAGCTTGGGGGTGGAACGCGAAATAATCTTTGCATCGAAGTTTACAGTTGGAAGAATGATATCGACATGCTCGCGGACATGTTCCGGCACAGAATATGAATCGCACGCTTCGTGGTTGCACACGTTATTGGAAAGTAATACAACGTGGAACAGAACACGAAGACGAACCAATATGCTCGGATCCAGTTTCGTGGCTGTACACATGATAGTCGGCATCCAAGAGGCTCTCGACCTCGCTAACTGTCGCATTGACTTCAATCCATCCCTTGCTTGCTGAAAGCCTGACTCTTTCTGGAGCGAAACCGGAAGAATGAAGCCAACTTTTCACCGCATGCACGGAACTCTTGCTTGGAGCGAACGTCTCAGCAACCTTGCTTGCCGACCAATGTTTGCCATAATTGGGGCTAGCTGGGTGGGAGACATCCATGAGGAATTCTTCAAGACGATGAACGTTGTTCTGAGTCAACCTCGAAGAGCATCAGTATATGAGATCACTGAGACCGTTGAAGACACCATACCCGATGCGCATGGGCAAGACGACATCAGAATTGAGTTTTCGGGCACGACTCCATCCCGCTGGATCAAATGCACGTTTCTCATGCACAACCCTACGACTATTTAATGCAGGTGAAGCCAACGAAAGCCCAATGGTCCCAAACAACGCAACGGCGACTGAGAGGACGCGCATGATGACAGGGGTGGGGCGTTATGATCCTGTTGCTTGTCAATATATATGGCCTCTCAGCCTATTCCCATACTCTTGATGTGGAAGGCTTCTGAGTGGCGACAACAGTAAATTACCCACGCTTAAGAATACCCAAGAAGATAAGAACGACGGAATCATCAGAGAAGTCATTCAAATGTGAGACACTGATGGTTTGAGAGCATGCGGTACACATTCAAGAAGCCGTTGTTTTGCCACGTTATAGTATAGCCATGAGGTAAACCTTCCAAGAAAGGCCAGCCTCCGGGACTCAGGCAGTCTTCGACTGATGCAAGAATCATCCCTATATGAAGCAAAAAATGTTGGCCACTAGTAACTTGAAAGCATGACCATTACAGTGATCTCCGGCTTGCACAAGCGACAATTGACAATTGTGTAGTCCATTGCGGACCCAGTGTAGGTTCCCACGATCAACTTTGATTATATACTGGCTCCGGCTATAACGTACCAGCTCGGGAGCAATACAGACTCGGGGTATAAAACGTTTACGCAAAACAGCACCCGTGTTTATGCTCCCATTGCGGCAATTCCCTTGGCTCGTCGGGATATTTAAACCCTTTCCAACACGCTCCTTGAGCAGTTTGGGCTACGATGCCTCCTGGATTCGTGTCTGGAAATCCAAACGTCAGAGCTGTTTGTATTCTCCGATACTTTCATCCTTAATCTCAGCTTAACGAAATATAACCCTATTCTGATACCACAATGGGATGTGGCAGCGTGGAATCCGAAAATCTCCGCGTGCCGAGATGTTTACGTGAAGTGACAATTGTGATTCGCAATGTCGGTCTTTCTTTATTCCCCGTCAAGCATCTTACCATCGTTATCGAGGGAAGCCGGGCAGAAGTAATAACCACACGCAACCTCCTTCATGCTGAAATTCAGCATAGGCGATTGTTGGACAAAGTGCATGGACATCCAAATTTCACACATGGCACCCACAGACCTGGGTCAGTTGTGACAGCTGTATCCGTGGTGGGACGTGATAGGTTATACACTATATGTAAATTCATCAGCTGAACAGGTACTAACGATGGGGAGAAATGCTGGTGATTGTCCGGTTGCAATAATGAGAGAGGAGGGCAATGTTTTGAAATTATATAACAACTACCTCGAATGTCAAGTGAGAACAGGCTATGTATTTCTCGGAGTTGGCCCATGACTGCTGGGTTTCACCGCTGTTTAGATGCGAAGATAACTTGATTTACAGCAGAATTCCTGGAATAAGTATAGCATAACACACCCTTTCTTCCATTTTTCCTCTTGGACAGAGCTCATATGTGATTAGCCTAGTCTGGATACGCTTGTTACCAAATGTATTTGCTGGTTCGAGAGAAGCTGTATTTCCGGATATCGCCGGAAGAATCAATTACCACGCCCAAGTGCCCACGTGTCTCCCCGAGCCGTCGCTTCCACTGATATGGGTGGGATCACCATCAGATCCAAATGGTGCTTCTTGTACATATTTGAAAATTCTTGAACACCGCGTAATCAATTCACTGCCCCCTATCAAACCCAAGGCGTCCTTTGAACCTCACTAGTGGGAAGCGTTCAAAGCATCTCACCGTTAGCATCACATTCTTGTGCTCTTGGTTGCTAAGACCTGCCACTTTCAATCACCTCCAAGATTACCAGTGTCTAACTACTATGCGAATGAGTAACCTACTATTCAAAGAGCGGGTTTCCTTCTCCCTATGTAACACAATGTCATGGCTGAATTAAACAAGCGCCTTTATATGGGAAGTTCGACTGATCCCTCCCCATTCTTCCAGTGGATGATGTGATATACACCACAGATAATCCATGAAAAACTTGCACAAACAGCAGATGATTTTTTGATAGTTACTCAGCCATGGTGTATTGGAGAGAGAGAGAGAGATTTTCAATTAAAGTGCTTGAAGTGCTGGGCACTTATGGTGCACTGTAGCTACAGTGTAAATACATTCCTGTTCCAAGCCCTGAGTGGATTAATGAGAGAAAGACAGAGGATATGAGGTGCAACATTTCAAGGAAGAGTATGAGGAAATGAAGTGATGACTTTGTGAGAGATGCCCAGCCATCAGTGATGGCAAGTGACCTGGTTCTAAACCTATCACCCTTCATCAACTGCATCCTTGGATCTGTGAATTGAACTGGACAATTAAAAGAATAATCTCACTCTGTATAATCAGTTTACTAAGCAGGACAATCATTTGCTTAGTATTAGGATCTTATTGTTGGAACCAAGGAGGCATCCCTCATATATCCTACCATTCTCCCTCACTCCCTCTCACTCAATCACTATATCCACCGCGTACGCAGAATACATGTCACACGTGTATCGAGTCACATGGGTACTACACTCGAGTCACATGCGCGTCGTTATTGAGGCGTCAATGCTAACGCGTCTCTGGGAAGGGACGTGCGTAGTTAGATTTACTATATAACAAAAACATGTACTAGAATAAAAATACAATCAAAAATATTCCCCAAAAACATTATTCTCTCTATTTCTCTTGTCCTCCCCTAAAGTCAAGTAAACTATAATTCAATGGTTTCTAGAGATTAAAAGTCTCAAGGCATCTAGCCTTGATTAGCACTTGCAGATCAGATTCTCTTTTTTCTTTTCCATTCACATTAAAGTTTTATCACACAAGGTTCAAGACAAAATAAAATAAAAATAAAAATAAAAAATCATCATATTCCAAACAACCTCACACCCACAAGGAATATCACAACCATCTAATT
>QLPI01053099.1:0-22401 GCA_003314275.1 Chroogomphus rutilus
CTTATTTGCAATTCTATTCTATCTCTGATATCCAATCTGCTACTATGTTCCTTATAGGGTAACTCCATTGGGAATCAGGGTGACATGTCACCCCTCAATGTCACGGAGGAGATCAAGATTGGGACATAGTATTTCTGTTCTTGCTTTTCATAATCCTTGGCTTTCTTATCTATTATAGGAATCTAGTCGACTCCTCGTAGATTTGAAAGTAGTATAAAGATCTTGTATATCCAGTAGTTAAGTCCTCAGTCAGATAATTGACTAAGATTTCGACTAAGCTTCCTTCCGTTCATCTTAGACTTAATTTATGCTCTTGCTCTTTATGAAATTAGGGTCCAGTGCGATCTGGTGGGTGCAACATTAAAGTTGAAGCCTTACCCTACTCTGAACCTCGCCATTGCTTTGACCTTGGGATATATTACGTTTAATTATGATAATGTCATCTTTTCTTATCGTAACATTGGGTGTGGGTGCAGGTCAAGCCAAGAGCACCCGCAACCTGGCCTAACCCATGGTATCACATGTGCATGTATGACATGAATGTGCCACATGTGCATACGTACAACTCAAATGTACTGTACATACCATACGTGCATGCGCTGCACATGCTGTACGTCCAATAATAGAACAATAGAATGTGACTGAATATAAAACAGTAGGGTCTTAGCTGAGAATAAAACAATAGAAAATGTCCTGAGGTAAAACAGGCTGAGAAATAAAGAATAAATGTTTTTGTTATGGCCCATGCTCCCAATAAACCCATTTTAGTCCCCACAACTGCCCACACCCTTTCTGGGACCTTTCCGACCGTAAAAGTCTGGAACAACTGCTTCCTGCAATCCTGTTGCAACAATCCAAAGTTCCACAATCCCGAACCTCCCATGATTCCATGACCAAGGTTCCGCTCCCAATAAGCAACACGCAGGATTACCGCATACCTCACTCCCTTGTTTTCACTTTTCTATATGCCCCTTGTATTCCTTCCTTCCCCTTGTCCTTTAGTCAGCAATAGATAGTACAAGGAGTAGCTACATGCATGTATATAACCCCCCAGTCAACTGGACTATTTGCCAGTATGAATATTGACTTAATCTGTGTCCTAAGTTCCAATTCAGTTCCAGTAAACTTTCCAAAATTAGGGACAGATGATCGAGGAGGGCGCAACACATAAGTTGAAGCCAAGTCCCTTCGACCTCGAACACTCGAACGACTAGTCATACCAACCTAATACCGTGACCAACCCTAAGTCCCCAGCACTTCCCGTCTGCTTCTGTCTTTCCATCTGCCGTGAATCTGTGACCCCAACCCCCTATGTCCTTGGAACCTTGACCCCCTCGTGGATCCCCTCGGAAACCTCTGAAGACCCTTCCGGAAGTATTTGATTAAGTGCCTGACAGGTGGATTTAACAAAGGCCCTAGACATGAAGCTGTACTACACCTTGGGATACCACCCTGAAGGTGATGGACAGACCAAATGTACTAATCAGACATTAGAACAGTACCTTTATGTCTATTGCAACTATCAACAATACAACTGGGCTTTTCTCCTCCCCCTAGCAGAGTTCACTTACAACAATGCTCCCAGTGCCACTACTGGAATTTCACCATTCTTTGCCAACAAAGGATACCATCCCAGCCTTACCATTCACCCTGAATGAGACCTTGCATCCTCATGAGCTCAAGACTTCATAATTGACCTAGATGAACTTCACCAAGAACTTTGCTGAGCTATTCTCGATGCTCAGCAAGCTTTAAAACCTTAGCAGACAACAAATGACTTCCTGCACCAAAGTTCAAGATCAGTAACCTTGCATTCCTTAAGTTCTTACACTCACTCGGTTCTGTTATTTTGTTCACAAAAATTCTTTATTATCAATTACAAGTTACATTATATTTCAAATCCATACCACTCCTCCTCCTCAGCTGCCTCCTTCACCTCCCCTATTGAAGCTTCTAATCTTTCTACACTATTTTTTATCCCTTTCACCTCACTCCTGACCTCCTTTATCTTTCAGTTTGGAAAGGTTTTCATTCAGAACTCAAGACAAATTTTGAACCATTCAACAATACTGTATAAGCATCCAAATCAGTACTTGTTTCTAACGTCTAAGCATTGCTATCCAGTCCTCTATCTTCCTACGGCAATGCATAGCGTGGCACTGCACGTCTGGCAGTTATCAAGCATTCTGGCGAACGATGGAAAAAGGCTCCAACACATTTAGCCATTAAGGTCTGACAGAGCTCTGCCCAGATTATGTACAGGACTTGTGCCACTGAGGTGCCTCTGACAATTGCTGAGCGGCCTTGACTGATCGACGTGTCAGCTAGGGGCCCGGGCTTTCTCATGAGACCTCCCACGGTGATTTTCTGAAATTTCTGAATTCTGCTAGTCTGTCTCACTCAGACGACGACAGACTGGTCACGAGCCAGGATACTCGACAACCTGTAGTATGTGTTTAGTATGGCCCTGAAGTTCAAACAACGGTCACCCGGGTGATCATCAGTTGGTGGCACTGCCCTTTGCAAAATCAAATGCTAAGCGCCTTTCACTCTCACTCTTCTCCCCCTTCGGGGTTTCTGCGGCCAGTGCCCTTATATCTTTGGCGTGGCTCTGGCCATCGCTTGCATATTCACTCTCTACTTCTCAGGCGCGGGTCGCATTTTGCATCTTGCTCTTTGTCAAGGTCTTTCCTTTCTCACTTGGTTGTTGGCCGGCGCGAGTCTGATGTCCCTTGCCATCTCTTTCACTCCCAGTGATTTTATCCTTGAACGGGGCTCGTCCAAGTGTTTCTATTTCCTATCTCTCTCCAATGTCTACCCACTATGTGCCTCGCCGTCATACTCAGCTTTCACCTTTATGTCCCCCGGATGCCAGCTGTCCCAGAGGTCTGGAGAAAACTCAGTTTGAGGCAATGGTCCAAGCCTCCAGGGAAAGGAGTGCAATGCTCGGGGTTCGGAAGCCTCTTGCACTTCGTAAGGAAATAGCAGTAAAATCACAAAAGATTAAGCAACGTAAGTTGGTGTCGCAGTGTATTGCCTCCTTATCTCAATACCCGTTTCGAGACTAGTCGAACGTCGGGTCCGTTTTCTGAACAAGCTTTGCGAAGCCCCATCCCCTTCGGCAGCTAATACCCCCGTGACCCCACCTGACTCACCTACAATTTTTCACTTCACTCTTCCGTCTCCTGGTCTTCAGTCACCCTGGGAGCATTTTGAATACGTGCACCACCATCCTGAGCGCTACAAACACACCAGGAGGATTGAGCAGGTTGATTTTAGGCTTCCACACAACTTCACGAACCGCGTCACTTATGATCGTCATTCTTCTGTCCCTGTAAAATGTATCAGCTTATTACCTTCATTGGATCAGATTTCGCAGAGGTTGAATAAGGGCCTTGTATCATTCAGAGCTGGCTCGTCGTCCCCTGAAAGAGCAGGGCGAGAAACAAATCGTCTCCCGTCTTTCTTGCGGACTCACTCCTCCCGACCCCTTGGTGCGACACCTTCCTCCGATGATCAGCCTTCCATACTTTCTAGCTCCGGTCTGCGCCCGGCCACACCCCCTGGACATATTGTCATTCTATCTCCTGTCTTCCAATATGATCCCTTTCCCGACCTTCCTCCCCCCTCCCTAGACAACGGACTTGTGGAATCACAGATCACCCAGTATCTTATCCCTCCATCACAGCCCAAATCGTCCTTGTCTCCATATAATGAACCTCCGCCATTTACCTCAGAGCAATCTGAAGAAATTAGAGAAGGCATCACAACCACTGCTCTGGAACGCGCACAGGTAGCAAAGGACATGTTTCATAAACTGAGCAGGCGAACCTGCCTCCCCAATGCTGCTGCGTGCGGTATCAAAGCCCGCGACGACATCTCCCTAGCATCTCCTCCTGGTGGAGTTGAAGAGAAGCAGAGGCGGCGCACCAGTGCGCCAGCATTTGTAACCGCCACGCAGACGGGCACTCATCCAATTCTTGAGAAGTCGGGAGGGTTTTGATCAAGCCCAAAGTAACAGATGTTTGATGGTGACGACCTCTCCATCTGAAACGTGTCGCTGCGTTGTTCTTTCTTAGCAATTGTCTGTTGTTTGATTCATTCTTCTTTAATGCAGTAGTCTTTCAATACGAGTGAGGTATGCACATGCCAGATATTTCTTGGCGTGCAACGTTGCTGATGTTAATTAATCTGCAGGGCTGGTCCTGGAAAGCAGACGAAATTTGTGGGTGTGGATTGTTAGGAGTAAGATCCTATTATGTCTTGATTCTGCGAGTCAGAATACCGTCTTGTTGCAATGTGTACATGTTATGAACGGTGACAACAGTGATTTTAACAAAGGAAGTTCCTAGTAATTTGTATCATGATTGTTAAACGTCAACGCCTAAAAGAAAGCGCTCAGCGCTGTGATCGCCGCTTCTCCGGTCACGTTACCTAGAATCGGTTTGAGCCTCCTCTCATTAGCAGAGGCAGTCATTGCCCTCACTCCCACTCTTCCACTCTTTTTATCATTAGATACTCTCCGGACTGTTAGGACCCATGGCAGCCGCTGTTGCTCGTCCTCTTGGCACCCGCAAGAAACATTCATTCATGAGCTTGCATAGGGAGAAGGCTACTGATGCTAAACATGAAAAGCATCCCTCACAACCCCAGCCAGGGTACTTTGATCTTTACCCAGGCCGTGCAGAGTCAAAGTCAAAACGCAAAGGGACAATGTCTCAGGGACGAGAAAGCAAAGTTTACACTTTTCCTTCTGTAGACGACAGAACGGAGGACTCACAGCTGACCCCACACGCACCTCGTCATAGACAGCACTCCATCACATCCCCCTCGCTTGACATCTCAATCCCCCCCTTGCGTTTCTCAGGCTCCTCCGCCATCTCTCAAAGTTCCCCTGTCACGCCCATCTCGAATTCCCCTCGGGAGGAGCTTCATATGACAACTACAAGTTCACTTAGAGTCCTCATGTCCGCACCCGTAGTTGAAACTACTGCAATGGATGCATTTGTCGACGGCATGAATGGTGGTGAAGAGGATGTATTCGCGAGCATCGATGCTCTGCGTGGGAGTCGTAGAGGGAAGAAGAGCACGAGCGCTGCAAAAGGCTTTCATCACCCTCTTTATCATCCGCCATTACCCACCCCACCGCCCGGGATTAAATTGGGAGGAGCCATCTTGCGCTCTCCCGGCGATTCAGATGCGGATGATGATAGTGATGAGGGTGACAATACCATAGTCCTTCCTCCGAGACCACGTTCCGCGTCTTCACGTCAAGGATCTACAAGTACTATTACGCCATCCCAGAGATCTAGAAACAAAGGGCCGTCGCAGCAGCTTCCCTCTCCTCCGGCGTCTACTTCACCTCGAAATCGGAACAGTCCGCCTAATACAGCCCAACTTTCGCCATCTCCTCCCGGGGGACCGGTAGATATGAATGCTTCCATCGACGAGATCGTTCGAAGATTTGTGTCGGTCAACGATACACCTCCCAAACCCGCCGTCCCCAGTATCAGTGATATAATTCGTACACATGGTCATCAAACTCGGCCGCGTCCATTTCCACCGTCTCCCATACAGGAGGATTCCCGTCGAAAATCACTGGATGATTGCAGTGATATATTATCACGGTCATCTATAGACTCCATTGCCGAGGAAGTACAAAGAAGTCTTCAAATAGCTCGTGAACACCCGGCGACTGCCTTACACCACGCACGCTCATTTCCCTATTCCCCTCCGACAGATCAAGCGTCTTCGTCTAAATCTCAAGGTTCTACAGGCATGCATTCTCGCCGTTCAGAAGGCGAATATCGCTCTCCTTCGATTTCCTCTTTTTCAACATCTGCCCATACTGCACCTCCGTCTTCTTTTGTTCCTGTTAACAATGGGCCCACAAACTTCAAACCAGACGGAAACCAGGCTCTTGCGACCTTTTTACGGTCACCTAGATTAACAAAGTTGCTTAAATTAAAACGTCCTCCCAATCAGCGGCTTCAGGTAAGCTTCTCTGACCTTGGAAGTTCGACAGGAAAACCTGTCGTGGTGTTCCTTGGCTTGGGGTGTGTACGGTATATCATGGGCCTTTATGATGAGATGGCTGAGGCTCTGGGTTTGAGGTTGATCACAATCGATCGGTGAGTTGGCGATCATCACTGTTCTTTTGTCCGAACTTGACAATTTATTTTCGTAGGTGGGGTCTTGGGAGAACAGACAACCCAAGCAGACATACACCAAGAGGCGTCAAGGAGTGGGCAAGTGTAGTGGAGGAAGTACTGGATCACCTGAACGTTCACCGCTATAGCATTATGGCTCACAGTGCGGGTGCACCATACGCGATGGCCTTCGCGAGCCGGTGCCCCGAACGAGTGCAAGGTGCGGTATGTTTGCTTGCACCTTGGGTCGGAGCCGGAGAAGGGGGTACGTCGCCGCTCGCAAGCGATCTATATCCATGTGCTAACGAATTACTCCTTGCAGCTTCTGGCTACAAATGGTTGAAATATGTCCCCACAGGTCTGATCAAGACTGCACAGGCTGCCGAGTGGAAGGTGCAGGCATGGATGTTGGGTAAACCTCCCGCAATTACCTACGCTGGAATAGGGTATAACGTTCACGCACCTGTCCTGTGCCCTCCGGCGGATGCCCCCCCCCGTCCTAACCTAGCAACATCGCTGGCTTTGAAAGCGTCAAAGGAAGCTGATCCAGGCTTGAACTCTTTCAGCGACTATGATGACCTAGCCGACTTTCAAGGTAATTACGCCAGCCAAAGCACTATCCATGTCGGTGAGGACTCCGCAGACAAGACTTCACCTGTACCTGCGAGTCAGAGCAACCGTCCAAGATCCAAGTCGAACCGTATGTTCGGAGGACTATGGAAGGGTGGCGATAGTTCCCACGTGGCTTCGCCGGCTTCCGGGAAGGGCTCGCCAAAACTCAAGACCCTTAAATCAATGAGCTCTTTACGTGGTACGGCTGGATCGAAACCATCTCCAAAACCTCTGCGGCCTCACACAGGTTCGCGTACGAATGCCGTCGGTATAGCAGACGAAGGTTTGAATAACTTGTCACCATCTGCGAATTCGCCTACGTCATCTGCGTTCTCTACACCACCTGATGCGAGTCGAGGCTATGGTCGTACTAGACGCTCCATATCACTCTCTGCTTCAGTTACATCTCAATACAGCCACACCACGTCTTTGTATTCCAAAGGTCACTACATGTCATCCCCTCCTACATCCTCTGCGTTTGAATGCCCCAATAGTCCAAATAATGCTGCGTTGGGGAATGCTCTGCTGGCTGCCTCCCATGCGGAATCTTCCCGTGGCACGCATGCAGACTTGTTGCAGATTTTGAATTACGATCAGAAGCCCTGGGGTTTCTCTTACGGAGATTTTCCACATTCCGTTATGGTATGGTACGGCGATAAAGATGACAAAATCGCAGAGGGTGCCATGAAGTGGATGGAAAAAACAATGCGCCCCGGAACTTGTGAAGTACGCACTATCAAGGGTGCCGGACATGGCCTCATGTACAATGGCGGTGTTGTGGTCGAGGCCCTTGAATGCCTGAGGGCAAACTGGCCTCGAAATTGAACCTCAAGGATCAAGTTCATCACTGACAGTATCATACAGTTTACTTTCATTTCACGAACTTATTCCCCTAATCTATCTGTGGCTCTAACTTCCTTGATTGACTGGAGTGGCCTGTTGCCACTCCCCGTTTGTTTTGTCTTTCCTTACATTTCCTCCTTACATTTCCTCCAAGTCTTTCCCTGCCTTTTCGCCTTACCTGTTCCTGATAAGTTCTTACACATTTCCTCGGGCTCTTACGCCCTGGTCTATTTGCATGATTGTACTATTTGACTCATTTCTCGCTCCAAACATAAAAGTCTACCATCTGACACATTTTCTATATTATCAATTCTTTTTGTGCATAATTAGTATATGCTTTGAATGCAGACGTATTGTATCGCGGAAGTCACTTCCGGTGCCATTAACGCTCTGGCGAGAATGTAAATCTAACTAGGGATTGATAAACAAGGTAAACTATGCTTTGGAGGACACGGCCTCAGCCAATTTTTCTTTAAATAAAGTCTTAGCCTCAGTCCAGACACGGGCAGACTCCCTGTTTTTGAGCTCAAGAAGGGAGGGTAACAGATCAGCGCTGAACTGCTCAGAGGCCTCCCGCGGGAGAAGTGTCGGAAGATGATCTATAGCTATCACCTCCAATGGTGGGTTTTCCGGACTATATCACAAATATGATGTCAGTCAAGATTTACGATCACGATCCAGGACACCAGCACCTACCCAATATCCACCTGAACGGTGGGCTTGTCGAATGTGGTGTTGACCGAATAAATGGGAAGAGGGTTAAATGGGTTGGTCGTGTCGCAACTGACATCTATAATAACGGAGAGACGACGGGTCTTGCCTGCCTGCTGTATTTGGGAGGTTGTTAAAAAGGGTGGGATCTTAGAAGACAGATATATGCAGTTGATGAAGATGTCCACATCCAAAATTTCGTCGAAAGGGCCACCGTTAGCGGTTTCAGCCATGTCCCACTTGATAATGTCTGAGCTGTAAGAAAGAACAGTTAGTGAATGACTTTGTTCTTCCCACAGGATGCGCACTCATCGAGGCCAACTTTACGGAAGAGGTCGATAGCACCCCTACCGCAACGTCCAAGAGCTCCCATGACGAGTGCCTTGACGCCTTTGCGGCCGTATAGTTTCGCTTTCACGGCAGAAATCATGTCCTTCTCTTCAGAAAAAGGTTTGAGTTCTCCAAGCGTTTTGCCTTCCTTGAATGCAGCAAATGCTAAAACACCTGCGGCTGCACCAGCGAATCCTGCATGAAATCCAAATGCAGCTACCCGCCTTCCAGTCGCATCCTGCAGGAATTCCAAGTCATATAATGTCCCTTTGCCTTCATGGAAACGGTTGAGGAAAGATTTCCATCCTTCCTGATGTTTGTAACAGTGCGCGAAATGGATATGCATATGTTTGAGGGGCTCTGTAGAGACCTCGAGCTCCTTGAGACCAATTATGGGAACGGTAAGAGGTGCGGTAGGCCAAGTATTATTGGGAACGAGAGTGCAGCCCACGCTAATGACGTTCGTAAATTTAGAGTTTATTCATAGATGACCTTTACCGTACTGTTCGTACTCCTTATCGTGGAAAATACGCTGCTCATCCCGTTCAACGGAAATGGCATATCCCGCAGCTATCAACTTCCTGCAGGCTTCTGGGGAAATTGCGGCACGACGCTCAAACGCCTTTTTTTCGCAACGAAGCCAGAGAGGATAAGCCATGCGAGTCAGAGTAATAGAATGAAGAAAAAATGACTCTAGTTCTAAAGATTTTAGACGCGCGCGTAACGTGACCGTCACGTGACTCGGTTTTTTGGTGCCTTGATTCGGCCCGTGACATATCATATTTCGCCTATGTTGTTTAATTGTCAGCTGATAGACAGAGCAACTTGGCGCAGTAGGAAGCGCGCGGGGCCCATAACCCCGAAGTCCCAGGATCGAAACCTGGAGTTGCTACTTCTTTTTTATTATTTATTATCGTGATCACATAAGCAATGTGTTGACACAATTTTCCATCCTGTCATAATGGTTTGACATTATCCTTTTCCAGAGCATAGCAAAAAGAATCTATCCTTGTTGTGGTATATACTAATAATACAGTCGAATGTGTGTCCAAGCATCAAGCTAAAACTAACGATAATATAAAGCTGAGACCATGGCAATAACAGGAAAACAGGACTCATTCACAATCATTATATGCAGAACATAATAAATCACTAAGAAAGCATTGCAAGGATTCCATGCCTCACATCAATTACTCAAGAGCCCTGCATTCGCGAGAGTATTCACCAACTCCTGGACAGTGGTTGAATTGGTTGGTCCAGACAGGGAAGCAGCATCTAACCAAATCTGCTCGAACAAATCATTTGTTGATGATCCTTCCACAGCGATTTGTGGAGCAAATGTGCTTTGTGCCCAGGTGATATTCGTTGGCTGCTGTAGCGCCCAGCGCCTAAATGTCTGGGCTTGAGACGAACCGAAAAAAAGGGCACCAGAAGGCGTGGAAAAACCGGACAAAAACGAGGAAAAGTCAGATAGAAATAGGTTGCCGAAAATGGCCACCTCCACTGTGGGAAGAAAATTTGCGTTGAATAAGGGAGAAGTCGAAGGAGGAGGCGCGTTGGGGGAGGAAAGTACGAATTTGGCTGCCTCTTTCGCAAGCGCAGTAGTCGGGAATGACTGGAGCCATGCCAATACAATGTGATTCAAATGTGACATGGTCCCAAACTCCTGAGGTTCGACATTAAAAGTTGTCAAGTCACCCAAACTCCCAAATTGTGTTGACGCAGGAGTAGCATTCAGGGCCGGAAGGGCACTAAGTAGTTCCCCCACATGGAGGACCACGCGTGAGCCTGCGTCCGAAGTGAGTACCCCCGCCTGTTGGGCCAGACCGCTCCTCGAATCACTAAAAGGAAGTCGGGTCCGTAAAACATCCAATACCCCGTATACCGGGTGGTTAGCGAAGCAAGTCGAGTCAAATATCGAACGCGTCGAGTTGAGGGCAGCAAGTCCAAAAGCTTGGGATTCCACCGTGCTGATTCGCCGAATCTGGGAGGAACTCAGACCAGGGTAACATGCAATCGCAGGCGGGAACGAGAGCGTTTTATTGATTGCGTTCGCGAGCAAGCTGCTAATGGACTGACCCCCCGGAGAAGATGTTGCATCGAAAGGAAGCAATATAGGAGCCGATTTGAACGCGGTTAAAAAAGCAAATAGGTCATTCGGAGTAAGGTTCAATACCGATACCCAGTATCTGCTTAACGCTGTTTGCTGCTGAGTTGAAGATGCTAAGAAAATACCGAGGGTCGGTGTCAAACTTAGGACATGACGATATTCACATACCACTCGCGAAAGAGTACATACGATCCAACGCGTCTTGAGACACAGTGTTTACCCTTGAGAGTTGCTGTGACGAAGGAGCGCCATTGGTCTGGAAGGTTAAGGGAGGGGCAGTTACTGTCTGATTCGCAAAATTGTAGGTGTACCCCGATGACTGCACGGAAAACCTGCCGGATGGATCTGACACAATGCCATCCTGGCTATTTAAAGATTCAAACGATAAATTGCCGATGGCCGTCTTCATAATCTGAGTGGCATCGACATCGCCCGTCTGAAAAAGATTCCACAGCAAAGCAGCCTGGGCCCATTGTGTACGGTTCGGCAAAAGGTTCCCATCGAGCACTGAACCAACGTCTATTAGATCCGCCTGAAATGCGCAATTCGATGCGGTAGGTATGCCTTGCGATTCCCATAGGATGTAGGCCAGTCCTTGACTCGTGATATTGGTTACAAATAGTTGCGAAGTCACAGAAACAAGGCTGTTTAGTGCATTGGCCAAAGGGGTGGCACAAGTACCCGGGAGCAACGAGGGGCAAGTACATGTAGCGTCTGTGTAGCGTACAGTCAGCTTCGTAGTATGTACACAGCTTCCTTTACGCACCTAAATTACATCGAACGCCGGTTTGATTGCCGCTACAGCTTGAGGTTACACTGCTATGCTTGTGACTCAATGCTGATCCCAACGAAGCACCGAGGACGATGACCAGAATTATTATGGCCATCAATAAAAACGCCAATCTTTTTCTGGACTTAGTTATAACCGTGGGTCGGAGCGACCTCAAGATACGGTGGGAAGATTTAGCATCTGAAAAGTCAGCCAAATATCTTGGATTGTAAATGGATGCCTCATTTGTCCTGGATGTCCTGGATGTATCCTGTTGACGGGACTGCTTCCTTGCCACCTTGAGTAAGTCTATGCCGAGCATGTCAATTCCACCTATCGACTTGTCAATCGATCCATGTGAATCAGATGAGCCATCTGCAAATCCTTGTATTTTCTCATTGGTTATATCGTTCCAACCCTGGGGCTCTCCTTGTCCTACTAAGCTAACCTTGCTTCTCTGGTATTGTCCTAGATCTGGGATTGGTGATGAACTACCAATGCTTTTATGAACGACGAGCTGCTGTCTATCCAGTTCATTTCCGTCACTTCCCAAATTGCTTAATGGGGACGGGGGAGGTAAAGGGGGAAGTGGTTTCTTCTTCCACCAAGGCCAACGGTAGGACGGATTAGAGTACTGTGTCCTATTTGTAGCTTTGGAGGCTACAGTGGAGGCCCTGGACTTGGAAGTGATGTATGATACAAAGGACTTCATTGAGGCTGCATTGTTGTTTGTGGATGTGCGTTTAGGTTGAATCGACCTTGTGTTTTGAGCTACGTCCCAGAAAGTGAATCCCTGTCCAACCACTTCATCATGAGGTAGGAATGACTGAAGCTTTTCATGATGTACATCTTCGCTAAAAGGAACACTCTTCGCTGACTCCGGAATGTCTGTACAATGGGAAGGAGGAGAGTCGATGGTAGGGGGATATCTGGGTGACGGCGGAGCAGACGTTTCAGGTTCAAAACCTGAAGTGGGGATATCTGCATCGAGGTGTCGGTGAGTCTCTATTGTCTGTTCGGATGCGCTAACTTCAAGCGGCAGATTGGGAGGGCGTCCAAGCATCGGCGAAGCAGAAATTTCGGGCTCAACGCCTGAGGTGGAGTTACTCGCACCAAGATCCTGTTGAGCCGGGCGACGGTCAACTGATTTTGATCGAAAGACGACGGCAGTCGCCATTCCGACCACTGTGGGTAGTGCAACATCGCTGCCATATCTTGTCAACAAAGGGGATGATGTGTCCATCACTCTGCTCGCGGTTTGAACTTCACCTTCTACATCAGAATTGGAGTCCTCGAGATCAGGTGAACTTTCTGAAGACAAGAAGGTCGAGCCGTATGAGTGATGTGAAGAGACTCGTGGCTGGGATAATCGTTGCACAGATCTTCTGGCCGACTCGGATGAAACAGTTCGAAAATCAAGCATCTCAGACGCTGTAAGGGAGTCACGCTGTGTGCGAGTGGAACTTGTGTGGGACAAAACAGAGTAAATATTTGACTTCACAGCTTTGGGTTCGCCAGGTTCGGCTTTCCTAGGTGGTTCAAGCTCCCCCGGTCCTGTGGACGACTCCTTCCGCTCATTGGTTTTCACGAGCGGGGAAGATGGTCCTGAAGCGGAAAGTGCATTCTGCAAAGTAGGCGTGACAGCCGCTTGCTCCGGAGGTGTGACTGGCTTTGGTGAACCATTCCGGGGATAATGATGCTGTCGGACTCTGGGTGACACTATCCGTGGCGATGCAGCCTTTTGCCCCACCACTGTAGGAGCAGCCGAAACAGAGGAGGGTCCGATAGGTAGATATGAAGCGATGGATTGGCTGGTCGATCCCTTAAGCCGTACAGGGAGATTGTTCGAATTTATCTGAGCAAAGCCAGGTGAACCGATGGGAGATATATTTTCAGAAAAGCTTTGTGGTGACATGGGTGTGCTGGGAACAAGCGGATGTGGGCTCCGATGAGCCCACCGCATATGTCTAGGCACAGCAAGTGACTGTGCATTGGGTGAGATGGGTGAGGGTGAGATGGGTGAGGGTGAGACGGGTGAGGGTGAGACGGGTGGGGGTGAAACGGGTGAGACGGCCAAAGACGATGACACATCGAAGTAGATTCTGTCCCCGCCCTTAGGAAACACAGACGAGGCAAGACCGCTTTTCATTGGGAAATCAGAAGTTCGGTCACCCGCAGCATCGACCCTAGTTGGTAACACAGATCCAGCATCTGACGATTGTGGGCTCGGCAAAGCGTCATATCGTGTAGGTTCACTCATGGAGACAGATATGGGAGCATGGCCAGGGAACATCGAAGTGCGTTGCGGAGTAATTCGCGAATCTCTATTAAGGTGCATGCCTAAACCCTGTACATCATCTGGAGACACGAGGGACCGGGGAGAGTCGGGGAGCCGGAGGAACCGTGCGGAACTAGGGGATGCAGCTAACATACGTTGAATACCACTTCAGCAACTCGACTCTTGTTTTATATCTCACCTGGCTGTTTTAACATCTCCGATATGAAGTCCGTGGAAAGAAGCTGCTCTTCACTTATATCAATGCCCATATCTGTGACACCAGCTTTACGAGCTATATGTGAGTAACGATCGGAATCTCGAGACGAATCCCGCTTAGTAGGTGGAACGGGCAATGGGGCACGAGGAGGCTGGACCGACACACTCTGTGGCGAATGGGATACAGGTGACTGGCTGCGAGTTCCAGGCTGTATTGTCTGCTCGCGTCGCGGTTGTGATCGTGGAGTATAGTCCTCCATAACGTATGCAGGCCGAGGGGGTTGGAGTGGCGAAGAATCACGGCCGGTGAACGTCCATTCTTGGTCTGTTGATGTCTCCGCCGCCGTCGGCGTGACGGGGCGTGAAGGGCTTGCACCCTGTTTTGAATCCTCGTATACAGGATACTGGGAATAACGGACAGAGACAGAGTTCCCCGATTTCTCATAAGCTTGTGCTAGGTCCTCAAGACTGCGGGATGACTGAAGCACATTGGCCACGGGTGTGTTTGGGGGCTGATCCTGCTGCGCGGCGAACTGGGACGGGTCTGCTGAGCGAGAGCCGGCTAAAATACTCTTGAGAGATCTGGGGCTTCCCAGAAGGGATCGTACGGCTCTGCGAGGTGGGTCTTGCAATGGCAGTAAACTTGAGCGGGGACTTTGAGAACGAGGAGTGTTTGGAGTGGTAGAGAAGTACAACGACTTGGGAGTGAGAGGCGACGCTGGAATGGGCGGGAGGGTAGATGGGGGGGTGGGAAATTCGTTGCAGTGAAGGGAAGTAACGTCTGAACGTAGGGAGGTCAAATCGGAACGGGAAGACTCGAGGCTCTGCCGTATGTAAGGAGACGAAGACGAAGCCGAGTTGCTTGGGCGAGGGGACAGTGAAGACGAAAAGATTGCGAGGGGGGATGGTGGTGCTTTTCGGGTGTGCTGGTGGGGCCCTGAGGGTAACAGTTGGCGTGGCGGCAAAGGAGTGTTAGGGTCGGATGGATCGGGGAGTGACGACATCAGACAATTTGTGGAAGCCTTCTACAAGCCCTCTCTAGGAAAGAACATAGGTGAGCTTCGACAAATGGGAAAAGCGGATTGGCTTACAAAATTCTATGGTAGACGACAACTGTGCCTCAAGCTTCCATTCAAACGGCTTACGTGCGGGGGGACGCCGAGTTGGGATTTTCTGTATGCGTCTCTGATAACTTAGGGTTTCAAGGAAAGACAAGATACTGGACGACGAGACCCGCGAATTCTGAGGCAATTTTTTTTTAGTCTTGGAGATCTTTGAGTGGTAGCGAGGCAACCCAGCGCACCTACTACGGACTGTAACGAGAGCAACGACCAAGAGCAACGACCAAGAGCGACGACCGAGAGGAGGCTCGCACGAAATGAGTGGCGGCGAGGGAATATAAACAGTAAGGAAAAAGAATAAAGAGTGCAAAGGTAACTAGGGAACGAGCCCGTCTTAATCACACAAGCGCTAGCCAATGGCAAGTTCATATTTTGCGTGACCCAATGGATTATCATTCTATCGCCGAGTCTCGGTGGTCAAGCGTGCACGCGTGGGCAATGGTTTTGATATTAAGCGGATGGTCAAGGATTGCCTAACCCAAGTGCTGACAACCGAGCATGACGCGAGCTCATAATAGCTCCGCTCATCAGGCATGTCTTACACGATGCCAGAGATCGATCTGCATCATGAGATAATATGGATGGTATTTACGAGCTTACTCCATTGTATACGCGGCGAAATCTGACGGTGAGAAATGTAGGACGGTTATTCGGCACAAGTATAAGAAAAGTGGAAGAGGATGGAAGAATGGGTGAGAACGACAAGGAAAACCTAGGGGGTCTTGGAGGCAGTACGGGCATAAGCGTAATAAGGGGGAGGCGCAGGAGGTAAGGTGTAAGATGAGGGAGGGGCGGGACATGTGTCTTTGTTCGTTAAAAGGTCGTTATAGAGTGATTTGGATGGGCTGAGCCAACCCAGCACGCCGTACGAACCCGAAGCCGGAAATGGATGAACACGCATCTCACGCAATGACACATCTTCCACTGCTTTTTGCTTTCGGCTTCGGAGGCGGAGATACTGGAAGCGAGCCATCAACTGGTAAGCAGACATCATCATTAGATTTGCACCCACTCACATACAGCCCGGATTGCCTCGTCGAAAACGTTCTTCAGACCTTTCTGTGTCAACGCCGAGCATTCGAGGTACTTGACAGCGCCAATGTCTCTCTGCATATTCACTCCCTGCGGATAGGTAATAGGAGCCATACGTCTGGTCCGGAACGCGTTAATCGAGCCAGGGTGACAACCACTTGGGGTGCGACATACCGCTCTCGCAGCTTCTCAATAGTGGCAGGATCCTCGCGTAAGTCTAGTTTGGTACCAACGAGGACGATAGAAGTCGATGGTGCATGGTGCGATATTTCTGGGAACCACTGCACCACAAACCTCATGTCAGCTGTCAAGAACGACGGTAGCACATCTCTCGAGCAAGAAACATGAACTTACTTTGGTCCTGACGTTTTCATAACTTGGGGGGCTGACAAGTGAGAAACAGATCAAAAAAACGTCCGTTTGAGGGTAGGATAACGGGCGGAGTCGGTCATAATCTTCCTGTCCAGCCGTATCCCATAGACCAAGGGAAATGGTCTTGCCGTCTACCATAACGTTCGCCGAGTAATTATCAAAAACTGTTGAGGCTCGAGTATGAGATAAACATTGAGCGAGCAAAGGAGATACTTGCGCACCCGTAGGGATGTATTCTCCCTGGCGTCGCGACAGACGGTCAGCAAGTCAGAATGGAAGTGTGCAGCTGACGGCTCACGGGAAACGCATTTGTGGTATAGGATATAAGTAGACAAGTCTGCAGAGCGTGACACAATTATTCACTGCGTGCTGGCGTGTGCACATCGAGCAATGAGCTGCATACCTTGCCAACGGCACCATCACCAACCACGACACCTGGAATGCCCGACGGACTATGTGTTATTCCACGAAGGAGGGAGCAGGACGAAACACGCACATTTTATAGCCTGCATAATGCTTCCTAGTGCACTTCGCTGATGCTACAGAGTGTAATAGGGTGTTGTGAGAAGGTTAAGCCTGGATCATCGATGGCCGTATAAGTTTGAGAGTGAAGCCAACATTCAACACACGAGAGCGGTGGTGATTAATGAGGACATATAGGAGAAGAGACGAGCATGCGATGCAAATTAAGACATGTTGACAGGACCATGGCAGTCGGGAGTAGTGAGACTAGGAAGACAAAAAAAGAGATCAAACGCACCTTTGGTGTGAGCTTTTGGCACAAGCGGTGGATGGAGAGAATGTGGAAGAGGACGGGGACAAAAGACCTAGATGGGTGTTGTTTGAAGATACTTAGTGGCCTGGATCCAGTTCTCACGACCTGCCGCTCTAAAACTCGGAACAGCGATGCTCAAATGCTTACCCTGATTAGAAACTTGATACTGCTTTAGTATATCCAAATTGTCAAGTTTCCTCTGTCTTGGTGCGGTCGACTCAATGATGGTCGTCTCTCGAGGTTACTAATGTGATCTCAGTGATCAGGTTATATATTTGGAGGTCTCATTCCTTGGCTCATACCCATCACACTGGGCATCGATGGCTATATATATATATCTTCCAGCACTGCATACTATACGAGACGACAAGCTTTTCCGCTCATCTACTCACTATCGATGACATTTCAGGCCGTGTCCATTGTTACATTGTGTAGCGTCCGATCGTGCCATCTCCATGGCAAATGCCAGGAGGCGATGATCAGCACTGGAGAATGTAGTCGCTGAAAAAACAAGAGCTCAATCTCAATGGCAGTACTTCAGCAGCGTGCATTCGAGTCATCGACCACCAGTATAGGCGTTGGTTGGCATGCCTCGCTGTTTCTTCTTCCGTGGGCTATTTTTATGAGGAAGAGGGTTGCGTAGGGGTAAGTCTCGACTACGATTCATCGATGCTTGGCCCGCGATGTTACACAGCCCCTAAGTGGATATGTTACTAAAGTTGTCATTTGAAGTTACAGTTACAGTCGGCGTTGCAGCTTCACGATAACCTGGCTCTAGCAGCGCCTATCTCCCCAGTATCTTTCAATATCTCATGCTTGGGTTCTAGAAACTACCGCCTACTCCTGGGGCTCTTGATTTCACAATTCATCCTGCCGTCGTGCATATGGACTTAAAAAGCATCACATCGGTGTTTTTGTTATCCTATCTGAGATGATAATGCCTTGCCGTTTTCCATCTCAAACTCGGAGTAGCTCCTTTTCTTTATCACGAGATGTTGGCCGACCCAACTATTTCTCCTCTGCGCCATTGATACCAGATGGTGGCTATGCCAATTAATCTTCCTCTCAAATCTCTGTTGCAGCTTTGGGCTGCCTTAAAGAGTCGTTCCTTACATTTTCACTGGTCAACGCCTACCCTTGTCGGGCCCAACATCCGCCAATTGTTCAAAACTTCTGCTCATGTTTCGTTGCAAGAAGACCCCGATAATACGTTCAGAACGATATTCTAAACCTATACCCAGGACCCGTTGCCTGAATCCTGCTCGACTTGTCTCCCGAAAAGAAGTATTCAATTCTGGCAATATCTGGGTGATCGATCTTCAGCATGATATATCAGTGAACATAACCTTGGCTTCTAGGAGCTTGAAACCTTTCCATTCTTGGGATAGAAACAACCAACCTTTCGCAGCCACCTTATGTGTTTCCATTCCTTGCCAATATGGAGGTGCCCCGGAGACTTTCGGAAGCGGTCTGCCTTGGCATTTTTGTTCAACGGTGGTATCGGGCCCCCGTCACGCTTCGAAAAGTATCTTGCTCACGGTCGCCCATTCACCATTCCTTTCTATGACTGCTATGTGGGTGATGATGTTCACCTTCGATTTTTATCGTTCATTTGGATCGCTATGACACAAGCGGCGGCTGCTTTTGCTTAGAAGGATGCCACATACTCACACTAAAGCATCTCGAAGCATCTCGGATCCTTGGAGTTTGAGCCTGTCTGAGGAGACCGTAGACCCATATCAGAAGAGATCAAGAATAGACAGGTCCATCAAGTCGCCCCTACGCCAGCTGACAGCGGGCTCTCTGCTATCCTGGCACGATCTCTATTTGAAGTGCCCAATTTTTTCTAAATTCGCCTATGAGCGTCTGCGACACTTGCTTGTGTGTTATCATTGCTTCCGTTATTTATGTATGACTATCCTGCATTGACTTTGATTCCCATGCATCACTGATACGTCTATGCTACATCATGATCACTTCTTGGCATACCTCAATTCCTGGTTGGTCTCTGGCATAGCATAAAATAAACGCAGTGTCACCATGAATCCGTCACGTTTCTAACCTGTCGTGCTACAGCGACGTGGTTCCTCTTTGAAACATCACTACGGCAAAATCAAGGGCCACATTATTCATTTGAATGAATGTATGCTGTCTGACCTGCTGATGATTCAGATGCGGTGTCGTTCGTCTCGAGGGGGCCATGTGGTCGGTGTCTGATAAATTCCGCCATATTTCTCCCCAATGTTACACCACCAGACCTTTGCTAGTGATGGATGATCTCTATGTTCGATCACTCCTGATCAACGCTAGTTATCAAGATTTGTGATGTAAAGGGGATATCACTAGCCTGTCTATATTGATCTACTAGAAAATGGACAATAATGGTATATCGAAAATAGTTGTTGGTAAGGGATGGAAGGCCAGAAATCAGTTACTGGAAGATTATTATTGTTAAAATGCATTGGAAGTGAAAAAAAATAAAAATCTGGTGCTATGAATGGATGTAGTATCAAATATACACCTATCTCCTCTCAATTTGGCAAACAAATCTCTAATTACTGTACACTTGTGCTATATGAGTTATATTTCAGCTTTAGAATAGGAAAAAGGAAACGTATGCTCCAATAGACTTTAGTTATGTTCAAACTCCTTTTTAGTTTGACCGGTCTTAATGTCATCAGAAAGAGTTGCTGCTCCCAATTGCCAGCCATTACTTGTTATTCAATAAACCCCAGGGCAATTCTAGCTTTGACATATTCCCATTGGTATGCGGCCCTACATAAATGATAGATAATTCAATTTAGGGTCAGTATATGTTTGGATGAAAACACTCTAGTGAGAAGCTCTATTATTAAACCTTGGCGACCATGCCTCAGTCATACCATTGATGGCCCTCCCACCTTACATGCTTTCTCCCACCCTAGTGGTCATTTCGTACCCTGGGTCCCATGCCTGGAATCGAAGCAGCCTAATATGTCTCGTTATCAGTGAGTAGCCTGCACGCTGGTATTTTGCGCGTGCCTGAGGTCTAATCGGGTCCACGACTTTCACTAAGCATAGTTGCAAGCCGCCGACGAGAGCGCCTTGTTGAGCTCCTTGACGCAAGCACAAAGGACGGCGAGCCACTCGATGCTATACAAGCAAGCAGGACCAACTAAATATATTCGCAGGGCGCGTCGCGCAACAGTACCCGCAGGTGGATACGTAGTACTCGCAAGATAACCACTAGGCCACACATCTCGATGCTATCATATTCTCGTCCGGCCTACAACATTACATCGGCTTCACGTGTCCTTCTCAGGCCTCCCCTGACCGTGCGCCGTAACGAAACCGACCCCACATCTGCCCTTTAAATGTGAAACAATCAACGTATTTCAAGTCCTCAACAAACCAGACTGCGTATCGCAGGTCACGCTCACACAGTATTTCCTCCCGCGTCTCTTAGGCATCAGTGTGTATCTCGCCTTGAATACTGCATATTGATGCGGCGATCCCTTCTTTTTTTGAATAGGTGCAGGGTCACCTGAGTTTCTTGATTCCTATTTCGTTCGTTCCTGGCTATTATATCCCGGGGTACCGTTCCCGGCTATTGCGCCACAATCACCCCCGCATTGAGATTTTTCCTCTGACTTTCCAGTTATCATATGAAACCCTGAATATCCACAATTAGAATCAGAACTGCATGACAGTACTTCGCAATCAAGCCACTGTCTCTGAACATGTGGATGGCCCTCAATGTGTTCACGACTGAAGTATGTGCCGTGTTCGTGGAACGCACCGTGGCCCTGGATTATCCTTTCTAAGGGCTGTCGGCGATCCGGACAAAAATGGGGCTCCGAGGGCAATGCCCAAAATCCGGACAAATAAGGACCATGGTATGGTATAGTGTGTGAGGGTAGGTTTCAAATGCCATGCTAGCCATATGGTCAATTTTAATTCCAATTATCATTTTCCTGCTTTTAAATATTTTGTTGAATTGGTGGATGCAGCCTAAGTCACTTCACCAAAGCCTGTTTGTCATTCATGTTTATTTAACATCTGCTCTACTTGATTTGCAAAGAATCGATTTTTTGCCCTTTTTGGGAGGCCTGTCCGATTGTCCGGACAAACTTTGCAAATATTTGAAATCATCCAGGAAAACATGGTGACCTCTGTCCGAACAGAAGTTCCCAACCGCCAACCACAGCTTAGTAGGGATACCCAGGGTGCCAATACACCCCCTGGATCAGGGGTCTAGAAGGGGAAAATCCAGGCTATGAAGCGTATGGCGGCGATGGCCATATCCGCAGGAAGCACGAAGCTAACAGCTGTCATTTGGTCGAACGAGAACAACGCGATGTTGCTTGCCTCTGACTACCACGTACCATACACACTCTTCATTATTAATAGAATTTTTAACATGAGGCCGAGAGGCCGACTCTGGCTCATCCTGAAACAGATCGTCCAAGGTGATAAATATATTAACTTTCCAAGCCCCAAGATATACACTATATGTTCCGTCTGTCTCCATAGTCAACCGTCCCTCAAGTGTGCATCGTCCACACTTGCCAAGAATTCATATATTATTAGGATATACGTCGCCCGCTTGAACATCTACTGTGCATCTTTTCCGAGCCCGACCTGGGATCAAAGAGCATCAGCAAAAACGCGCAACTGCGACCAAATCACGCACCATATCCCCTACCCCGTTGTTCCAGTCCTCCACCCTCCTCTTTGCAACCAAACTCATCGTGCTTCCACTCGTCCCCACAAACCCAACCCCCAAACTCTGCACCACGGCATCTATCAACGCGGGATACCACTTGCCATACTTTTCTTCTGTTTGCTCCGCCACATGGTCCGTGTACCGCCACCCGAGTGCCTTGACCTCTGCCCACCACTCCGCAGAGCTTTCGTCACTTGTGACGAGGACGTGGTGTGCAGGTACTTCGATGGAACGCGCTGAGAGCGCGGCGGAGACAGAGGCGACGTGGCGTGCGTAGGCGGCGATGGGTGCGAAGCATTCGTCCGCGGAGGTATGTCCGCAAGCCGCGGTGAAGTCGCCACGGCGGACGTGCACGGCGATGTACTGCAAGAGCACGTA
>QLPI01053130.1:0-10139 GCA_003314275.1 Chroogomphus rutilus
ATAGTGGCCTTTTGGCCCAGTTGAAAGAACACATCACTGTGGGAATTTGTTGCCTTTTACACTCTGCTGGGGTTTCTGCTGGGCTTTTTTAATGGACTCTGTTAGGGTTTCTGCTGGGCTCATCTGCTGGACTCTTTTTCTGGGCTGGCTAGCTAGGCTGACTGCTGGGCTCTGCTGGGGTTTCTGCTGGGCTCTTCTGCTGGGCTGGCTGGCTGGGCTGGCTGCTGGGCTCTGTTGGGATCTTGGCTGGAGTCTTGGCTGGGGTCTCAGCTGGGGTTTTGACTGAGCTTTGACTGAGCTTTGACTGAGCTCCGACTGAGCTCTGCTGGGGTTTCTGCTGGGCTCTTCTGCTGGGCTCTGCTAGGGTTTCTGCTGAGCTCTTCTGCTGGGCTCTGCTAGGGTTTCTGCTGAGCTCTTCTGCTGGGCTCTTCTGCAGGGCTGGCTGGATGGGCTGACTGCTGGGCTCTGTTGGGGTTTCTGCTGGGCTCTTCTGCTGGGCTCTTCTGCTGGGCTCTTCCTCTGGGCTGGCTGGCTGGGCTGGCTGCTGGGCTCTGTTGGGGTTTCTGCTGGGCTCTTCTGCTGGGCTGGCTGGCTGGGCTGGCTGCTTCGGCCCGGAGGGCGGGGGGTGGCTCGTCCTTCATGGATTGCGCATTATTTGTATGTAACATATGGTGTAACCCGCCCCGTTCTATTAAGCTCTGACCCGCAAAGAACCGTCACGTGACTGGTCGTGTTCTATATATACCTCAGAAGGCCCGCTTAGCGTCCTTATCTTTCTTGCCTCTCCATCTCGCCTTCAACTTTTCTTCAAGATCGACACATGCCACCAACCAAAGCTAGCTACGCTCATCCTGGTTCTTCACCAATGACATGATCAACGTTCGACACCAAACCGCCACGCTAACCCCCACACCTCATCTATCTGCTTGGAACTTTGTTTCGTTTTCCTTTCTTCTCTTGTCCCGTCCATCTCTTCAAGACTTAGACGTGTGCCTACAACAAGAATGAGTGATTGAGTTTCAAGACCAAACCACCACGCCAACGCCATTTCAGTGGGATGAGAGATGTTTTCTTTCTTTTCTTTTCTCTTTCTAGCCTCATAGTTAGATTGCATCCCCTCACAGCCTGATCATGCTTTTTCCCAAATGGGTTTTTTAATGCAGATCAGTCTTATGTGGTGAGGTACTTTGTATTTCTCTGTAGACTTTTTCTCTTGGCTGGCAAGGCCAACTGTAGATATATTAGATAAACTTTACATATCATATAGAATCTAGCCAAAAACATATTTTTCTCTCTTTGAAAACATTGAATTTTGTACATCAATCAAGCATTTCAGGTGACAGAATTGGGATGTCACCCGCCATGCGACACAGGAAGGCAGGCTGACTCAATAGGACTGATCACAGGGGCCTTCAGATCAACTGCTACTGACATCCTAGAGCTTCACTACTGGATCCCACCGACGCAGATACACCTGGACGACGCCTGTCGTCGCGAAGCCCTCAGACTAGCGACGCTGCCTAGTCACCACCCCAGGTGGCGCCGTCAATTTACCTCGCACATAGCAGACAGCAAGCCAGCGGCAGCCAGTGTTTTGAAAACGACGTCGGACGACGTCCAAATCTTCTCAGACGGATCAGCACTTGAAGGCACCACCGGTGCGGTGGCGGTCACCCTTCAAGATGGGCAGTCCCTTCGGTATAGGCTAGGTAAAGACTCTAAACACACAGTCTTGGAAAGAGAAATCGTCGGCGTGATTCTGGCACTGACGCTACTGGAAACCTATCTAACTGCTAGATCTGCCCTGATTGCACTCGTGAAATAAGCTGTCATCCAGGCCCTGCAGAACAACAGGACCAAGCTGGCACAATACCTGCTAGACTTAGTCCACAGGCCTATCTAGCGGCTGAAGTGCAAACGCCGTATCCTGCACATCCGCTTGGAGTAGGTTCCTGCCCACATGGAAATCGAAGGTACCGAGCTGGCTGGCTGGCTGATCAGCATGCAAAGAGAGCGGCTGGAAGGGACGTCTCCCGCACCGACAACTTTCCAGAGTTACCCAGAGAGCGCCTTCAGGTAAGTACCCCAGCCTTGAAGGCCAACAGGAAGAAGTCTGTCCTCCAGCGCTGGAGGAAGGTCTGTTCAAAATCGGCCCGCTATGCCAAAATGTCTCTCAAGTCGACTCGAAGCTGCGGAACTGTCAGATCTACAGGACGCTGAGCTCTGCCCCGTAGAGCGACTAGTATCCTTGTACAGCTGCCCACTGGCCATGTGTCCCATCTCTCAACAAGATAAACGCCCCGGACTCGGCCCTATACAAGAAATGCTGCCAGCTGGAGACCGTAGTCCACTTCCTCAAATACTGCAAATGATACACAGAACAGCGCAACCAGCTCAGACGCAAAGCAGGAAAGACGAGCCACTCCATCCACCGGCTGTTGGGCGATCCCAAGATCATCTCCACTATCTGCGCTATATACAGTCCACGTGCCGCTTCGACAAATACACCATAGCTAATTCCACTTTCAACATTTGCCATTTCTGATAAAACACGTCTATGAAAACATGTGGTTAGTTTTTACTCAGTCTGTGAAGTACACATTAGTACTAATGTACTTAACAGGCCTGGTAGCTTCTATCCTCATAACCATGATGGTATCATTTTCTCCTATTACTTCTTGAATATGTCAGTCACAGATATATTCCCCTCCTTCTTACTCATCAGAATCATTGATTTGTGAAAACAATCGGTAGATGTCAGAGGAAAAAATCCTTGCCGGTGTGCAGTTACATGCCCCGAATCAGCTATACCTATACAGAAGCACAGAGGAACGTAACAGAGAACAGAGAAACAGAACACCATCGTCACTATGAAACAAAGTCTAAGATTCTTGGATCACTGGGAGGCTGTCCGAGCTCACAAGTCCATAAAAAACGCCTGGTCATTTTTTGTAACACTGAAACTACTGAAAGCCATGTCTCCGTGGAAATAATCACAACAGTATAGTCTGCGATACCTCCAAACAGATCCAAAGGATGGCACCATCCAAGGTTCAATTAAGGGTGGTTCCGATCATTATATCTTCGAAATCTATGACCGAATACACACCTAATTGGTACAAACAATATCATTCAGGCCAGAAAGAGGCTAGGTATTCTACGTATCCTTAACGATGAGTCGACTATCTAATTTCCTGTAACTTGTGATAATTAACACCCATGCATCTCAAAAAGGAAGAGCAGGTTGCGGGAAATTAAATAGTCGACTGACAGTACTATGGAAGATCAGCTTTGTAAAGAGCTTAGAAGGTATACAGCGTGCATGGCACAATTCTCCCACAGGAGGTTTTTCATGATCGCTCACTGCTCTTTTTAGTGTGTTTTCAGACGTTCTGGGTTTTGTCAACATTGCAGCCTAAGGATCCACAGTTTTGATATCCCTACGCATGACGGTTGTCTGTCCCACTGACTACCGTGGGTTATTGGCACCCTGAACATTGGTGACCTCCCTCGCTTCAACACGAAATATCATGCGATCCACAGTCTTGATATTTCTACGCACGGGAAATCCGGTTGTCTATCCCACTTTGTTTTACCGTGGGTTATTGGCACCCTCAACATTGGCGACCTCCCTCGCTTCAAAATCAAAATCAGGCCATCAATTTCTTTCCTCTACGTAAATTTTCACGTGGTCACTGGTTTTTACATCATGCCAGCACAAGCAACTCTCAGCCGCTCCCATACTCGCTAATTCCAACGTCACTGGTCTGTACAATAAATCGAAATTTCCGGGTTGGCTTACATCTATGATTCTAGTTGTCATCTCGAACAGAGGCCACTCTATCAAAATGGATCCATCCATCTTGATCCCCTATCTGAACCAGGTGGAAGCTGACATCAACAGTCATGAAATTATAAATGCACTGAAGTTCAAGATGTGTTTGTTGATACGGACTACCTGGCAATTTTATCTTTAGCGACCCTTCGTCTCACTTGCCTTAGTTTCTAGATATAATATGGTTGTTGGAAAAACTCAAGGTCTTCGCTTGTGCTCCATTCCCCCACTACCCTCGTAGGTAGATCACAAAGCTCCAGCCTATGACGCCATCCCCCACCTGGTTTTTCAATGCATGCCGATATTAGGTCCTATGATCAAGCAGTATGCACTTGGGAGAACGCTGTGGTGACTTCACCATTCGTGTGGGCTATATCACAGCCACTACTTCTGGAAAAGTATGGTATGGCGGAACACTCATTTAGATATTTCGTTTATATCACCCTCATAAGAAATGTGTATTCTTCATGGATTGCGCATTATTTGTTTGTAACAATGGTTTATGGTGTAACCAGCTCCATTAAGCTCTTACCCGCAAGGAACCGTCACGTGACTGGTCGGGTTCTATATATATTTCAGAAGGCCCGCTTAGTGTCCTTATCTTTCTTGCTTCTTGCCTCCATCTCGCCTTCAACTTTTCTTCAAGATCGACACCTACAACCACCCAAAGCTTGCTACGCTCATCCTGGTTCTTCACCAATGCCATGATCAACGTTCGACACCAAACCGCCACGCCACCACGCCAACGCCCACACCTCATCTATCTGCTTGTCTCTTTGTTTCGTTTTCTCTTTTGCTCTTGTCCCGTCCATCTCTTCAAGACTTAGATGTGTGCCTAAAACAAGCATGTGTGATTGAGTTTCAAGACCAAACCACCACGTCAACGCCATTTCAGTGGGATGAGAGATGTTTTCTTTCCTTTCTTTTCTCTTTCTAGCCTCATAGTTAGATTGCATCCCCTCACAGCCTGATCATGCTTTTTCCCAAATGGGTTTTTTAATGCAGATCAGTCTTATGTGGTGAGGTACTTTGTATTTCTCTGTAGACTTTTCTCTTGGCTGGCAAGGCCAACTGTAGATATATTAGATAAATTTTACATATCATATAGAATCTGGCCAAAAACACATTGTGCTCTCTTTGAAAACATTCAATGTTGTACATCAATCAAGCATTCCAGGTGACTGAATTGAGATGTCACCCGCCATGCAACACAGGAAAGGAAGGCAGACTGAATCAATAGGACTGATCACAAGGGCCTTCAGATCAACAGCTACTGACATCCTAGAGCTTCACTACTGGGTCCCACTCACCCAGATACACCTGGACAACACCTGTCGTCACGAAACCCTCAGACTAGCGACACTGCCTAGACCCCACCCCCTCTATAAGGCAGTGAAGCGCAGCTCAAGGATGCGCCCCCGATCGCATCCCTCTGCAATCCACAACCTCCTCTGGCCTTACAAGATTCGCCCAGACACCATAGAGACAGTGGACTCGATCAGACACCATCCCAGCTGGCCCCCTCAATTTACTTCCCACATGGCAGACAGCAAGCCAACGGCAGCCAGTACTTTGAGGATGAGGTTGGACGACGCCCAAATCTTCTCAGACGGATCGGGACTTAAGGCAGCATCGGTGCGGCGGCCGTCACCCTTCAAGATGGGCAGGCCCTTCGGTACAGGTTAGGTAAAGACTCTAAACACACAGTGTTCGAAGGAGAAATCGTCCGCGTGATTCTGGCACTGACGCTGCTGGAGACCTATCTAACTGCTAGATCTGCTCTGATTGCCCTCGTCAATCAAGCTGTCATCCAGGCCCTGCAGAACAACAGGACACAGCTGGCACAATACCTGCTAGACTTAGTCCACAGGCTTATCCGGCGGGTGAAGCGAAAACGCCCGTATCCTGCACATCCACTTGGAATGGGTTCCGGGCCACATGGCAATCGAAGGTAATGAGCTGGCTGACGAGCATGCAAAGAAAGCGGCCGGAGGGGACGTCTCTCCCACCGACGACCTTCCAGAGCTACTCAGAAAGCGCCTTCCGCGTTAAGTATCGCAGCCTTGAAGGCCAACCGGAAGAAGTCTGCCCTCCAGCGCTGGAGGAAGATCAGGTCAAAATCGCCCCGATATGACAAAATGTCCCCCAAGCTGCCAAACCGTCAGATCTACAGGACGCTGAGCTCTATGCCCCGTAGAGCGACTAGTATCCTTGTACAGCTGCGCACCGGCCATATGTCCCTCAACTTATTTCTTCAAGGAAGATAAACTCGCCCCTATGCGAGAAATCCCGCCAGCCAGAGACCATAGTGCACTTCCTCAAATACCCCAAACGATACACAGAGCAGCGCAACCAGCTCACATCCAAGGCAGGAAAGGCCAGCTACTCCATTCACCGACTGTTGGGGCGACCCCAAAATCATCCCCACTACCCTGCGCTATCTACAGTCCACGTGCCGCTTCGACAAATACACCATAGCTAATTCCACTTTCATACATTTGCCATTTCTGATAAACATGTCTATGAAAACCTGGTCAGTTTTTCTCAGTCTGTGAAGTACACATTAGTATTAATGTACTTGACAGGCCCTGGTAGCTTCTATCGTGATAAACATGCCGGTATCGTTTTCTCCTATTACTTCTTGAACATATCAGTCACAGATAGATTCCCCCTCCTTTCCTTCCCTAAGCTGAAAACATCGGTAGATGTTAAAAGGGCAAATCCTTGCCGGTGGACAGTTACATGCCCCGAATCAGCTATACAGAAACACAGAGGAACGTAACGGAGACCAGAGAAACAGGACACCATCATCACTATGAATGAGTGATCGCAAAGGACTTTTAAAACAGCCAAAGACTCTTGGATCACCGGGACGCTGTCCGAGCTCACAAAGGTGTCGATTCTGTTTCATTAGGTCTTTTCATTGATTGTCCAAAATTTAGAACGTAGATAAATTAAAATGAGGCTCTCCATAAAAACACCTGGTCATCTTTTGCAACACTGAAAGTACTGAAAGCCATGTCTCCGTGGAAATAATCACAACGGTATAGTCTGCGATACCTCAAACAGATCGAAAGGATGGCAGCATCCAAGGTTCAATTAAGGGTGGTTCCGATCATTATATCTTCGAAATCTATGACCGAATACACACAGAATTGGTACAAACCATACCTACCGTTCAGGCCAGAAAAGAACCTAGGTATTCTACGTATCCTTAACGATGAGTCTACTAATCTGATTTCCCGTAACCTGCAATGCTTAACACCCATCCATATTAAAAAGGAAGAGCAGGTTGCGGGAAATTAGATAGTCGATTGACAGTACTATGGAAGATTAGAGCTTTGAAAGAGCTTGGAAGGTATATAGCGTGCATGGCACACTTAAATGAATCTCATAATCCCACATATATTGTAAATAGAATTGTGAGATTTGAGAACATGTTTCAGTTGAAAGTTGTGCATCCCATGCGGGAAGGATAAAGGGAGAGAGAAAACAAACAAGTCGCCCCAACGGGGGCTTTCTCAACCAACAGCTCGGCTTGCGGCAGGTGCCGAAAAACTAGTAGTGTGACAATCTCGAACCTTAAATTTCACGTCTGTCATCCAAAAACCTGTCGCCTTTGTTCCCTCAACATCATCATGTCTGCCGACCTCCAATGGCTCCTTACCCGTGTACGTATATCCAGTGTACCATGGTATGCGAATTGTTGATATATATATAACAAATACACAGAAAAGCAACTCTTACATGGTAGACCGTGTGCGGGAGGGACCTATTTTTTCGAGGGAACCTGTAAGTTTACCACACCACATCCTCTTTCCCGTATTTATTATATCTTTTTTCTGTAGGGAAACCTCCGCAATATTCACTCGCACAAATACTCAGGCATCGCCAACAAGAAGGTGCGTTGCAGTTGGACCACAAGTGTTCGTAGCGTTAGTACTAATCTGAGCGAGACTGCAGACTATTGCCATCCACGACACACCTAATGGTATTCAGGTTACCACCCGCAAGTCTAAAGCTTCCCTGCACCAAGTGCGTTCCGCCTTGCACCACACAGGGATCCGTGCAACGTCGAGCAACCGTCGTGCCAGTGGTATTACCGCTCACCTTGCGAAGCGAGGATACAGGCCTGACTTGAGGCCTGTGAGTCAAATCTTCAGCCGTTTTCCTGCTTCATTCCTTCCCCCATATCCCCCTATTTTTATTTATTTTCTATTTTGGCACCTTGCCACTTCCCCTCCATACATCATGGCCTCTATGGAACAGCATCTACGTTAGAACCCACCCTACCTCCTCTTTTGAGGGCGGCATGACAGGCTGGGCGTGGACAAGAATGCAAGAATAACCCAGCCCCCAGCATGGACCGATCAAAACCAGCTGTGGTGGTGTATTGCTCCTCGTCGCTATCGGATGTCGTCTTACCTATCATGGCGATGTCCGACTCTGAGGAGCCGACATGCTTTTGATTCTCTCTTTTTTTTTATTTTACTTTTTCTCGCATCATACATCTCCATTTTACCATCCAGTTTTTGGTTGTAATCACTGACTCGACTTTCACACCAGGCTGCTGTAGCTCGTGTGTCTGCTCTCCTTTTGGCCCGGAAGAAAAAAGAGACTATTAAGGTCGAGCCCGTACGCGAGAAGAAAGTTCGTGGATCGAAAAAGGGCAAGGCTGTCAAGGGTCTTGAGTAGATGAGATACTAAATTGTCTTCAAATGACCATGATTGCAAGTCACTGAGCTTCTGCATCGTACGGAGGGTTTGGTTGAGGTGTATGAACATGCATTACTGTAACTCCATGTTTCAAAACCATGCTTCACTTAAATACTGCCATTACTTTTCAAGTTCTCCTACTGAGGTTTTTTGATGCCACCGGCCTTGACAAACTGTCCAGGTTGTGGAGATACTATGCATGCATTTGAATTCGACGTATCCTAACGATGTACAGATTGGTTACTGACCAAGGTATTTCAGTTTCTCAACATTGCTTCTCGTCAGCCACTTCTTGATCTTCTGTCTCAGCCTCCTCAGCCTCCTCGCCTTCTTCAACCACTTCCTCTCCCTTGCCACCCACTTTCTCCTTCTCCGCATCACCTATCGCATCTCTCCATTCCGTAAGCTCGCGTCCCGTGACATCCTTTGCCTCTACAATAGCATCTCGCAACGCCGCATAGTACACGTTGTAATTTTCCCCTACTGAATCTGACTGTGAGTTTGGAAGTTGGAGAGGTATCTCGTGTGTTGTTGTAGTGGATAAATTTGGTGGTGCGGATGTAGATGAGGGAGGGTGTAGGTCGTAGGAAACTAGGAGGATTGGGGGTGACATGTGCAGACACTGCGGAGTTTCGGCATCAACGGTATGCCCTCTGAAATGGTCACTCTAAATGCCATCATTCCTAATGGCCCCCGTTGGATTTACATAAATTGCTTAGCTGTGGCAACAAGGTTTGTAAATTGTCCAGGGGCCACCCACCTCTAACATTCTTAAGTACAACAACATTATTACAAGTCTTCCTCGATCAGATTGTAATCACAATCACCATATGTCGACTTCCAAAAAAAAAAAAAAAAAAAAAAAAAAACTCCCCGTTTGTATATACAGCTGAGCCTTTTTCTGAACCACACGTCGGACCCGAAGCAGAAAACTGGTGTTATTATTATTTTTACGCTCGAATACGAAAGCAGTTCTATATGGCTATATTGTGCGTAGATGATCGTATTTACCAATGCGACTTGTGCTAGACACTGCGGATGTTCTCTTGTGCCTAAATTACGGTGATGGTCCGAGGCAAGTCGTCTCAGTATCGCAGTTTTGGGATCCCCATACTGCTTAGTCCGAGGAATACGCCAGAGGGAAATTGATTCCACAATAATTATTATATTGTGTCCGACACGAAAGTCACCGCTTAGTAACCTGAGGTATTCTTCCAATATCCAGAGTAATCAAGCACAATGTTTCGTTGCTGCTGGATCACATTTCCCATCGTCACAATAGGCATATAATCTTGCAGTGTTTTGTAGCAGACCAATCAAGTGACGATCATGATGTATTTACTTACGAGATAAGGACATCGGACTAGTGTCATTGTCAATGAATGAATGAGGTCAATCACGTTAGAAGAGCCTGGAATCAAGGGTCACGAAACGTCCACCAGGCGTTTAAGGGTTGCGAACTCAGTTTTGCCCGTTGCCTTACACAAAAAGTAAAACCGGGAGCTAGGGTCGGACAGAAGCGCTGCGGGACTGTCGAATTCCACGATACGTCCCTCATCAAGGAGTATTACCTGGGGGGGGGGGGGGG